>DWEG01000796.1:0-10001 GCA_018245845.1 Apyrrothrix hygieia | reverse complement strand
GAAACGTGGGAGTGTACTACACTCCTCTGCCTACCTCTTCGGGGATTACAGGCGTGATGTTACGTTACGTTATATAATTGATTGGCTCGATTGTCGAGTGTCCTGCGTTCGATTCCCAAGTCAGGTAACATTGCGTTTTTCTAACTTGCAATTCCTAGTAGTAACTCGGCGTCTGGATTTGTGGCCGAATTATGATAATACTATGATGGGACGCTCTATTCCATGGTGGGATATATATCCCACCATGGAATAGAGCGTTACCATACTTCCACGATTCACCTGTGTTGTTATATAACAACACAGGTGAATCGTGGAAGTGTACTGAACTCCTCTGCCTACCTTTTCGTGGAATACAGACGTGACGTTATTTTTTTATCCTCACGTAAGATGTTACAAATGCTTACTACATACCCGTTGATACCAATAACAAATCCACTCCGCTATCTGTACAAGTGCAATGATCTGCTCCAGCGCCATTGTTCGCCGCTCTCCGCTACCTCTGGCTGTTCGTGTACTGGCGGCGCCCTTTGTGCCGACTATTCTGTAGATCCTTTGAACTGATTGTGTGCGAAACAATCAAATTTTCCAAACATTCCTTTGCCCCGCATTCGCAAATTCTTCGCTGTAATGCTATTACTGTACGTGCTTATTATACGCAAAGCTAGGAATTAATTAATTTTCAAAATGTTATGGCTACAACCCTTTTTATATTTCATTGCGGGACATGGATGTTTCTGGCTTCTGTGGCAAAACTGGACCATACTCGGCCACCTAGCTCCAGTGCGGTTGGTCGGACGAATGAAATCTTTTTATAGTCCAAGTAAATTGAATATTAATAAGATTTTCCCAATTATCAATAAAAAAATAAACCTATTATATTAAGGCGTTTAGATTATTCATATTAATAATTTAACAATATAGCTGCAAACGTTGTGTAAAGTGAAGTTAAAATATCGCAGAATTTTTTCACAATGCGGCACTTTAGTTATTGGAAAATCGGATTTGAGAATATTGACTAACATTGGAACGGAGGCAGGGAGGCCCGAGCCGACCACGCGTTGTACGTTATTGAAAGTTATTTCAAAGCCGTCTGAGCCAGTCCCCGATCATAAGAGGCTTCATAGGTTTGTTTTGATTCGTTTCTTGACGGCTTAAATAAAGTAAATAAATACTTAAGATATATCTAATGTGCGCTCGCTGTAAAAAATAAGTTTAACTTAACTTGTTAAGTACGATTTGAAGTAATTCCGATCTATTTCTGGGTCAATCACAATTTATATTTGACTATTTTTTCCATTCAATTTGGAATACCATACAAAAAAAAACTGTATGGCAAAATGTATGGAAACCGAGGAAATGATGAACATTTGGTAAATTTTATTGATATTCAAAAATGGTATAACAGGTGGCACATACGCTTATACGATAATTATCCTTATGCTGAAAGATTATTAACTTTAGTTACGATTTTAACTGTACACATTAACATTAAATTCGACAATCGTATTGATGTTATTCATGTAAATGATGACGATACTAATGGAAATGTTCCGTTGGTGGACGCGATTCTCTTTCGCAATATGAGAAGCCTAAATATGCTCCAGGACGCTTCTCCACTGGGGATTGACAAGGAAAGCGATTAGTGGCCAACCCATCGGCCGAATGTTTGTTTTAAAATAGTTTAATTCTCGTATTGACCACTTATGGTGTTGTAAGACAAATCGGCAGCCATTTTCAATTTTTCAGAATCGCGAGAAAACAACAGTCGAGCAAACCTGTTTTCAACTTGACAGCTATGTAGCATTGGGAGTGTACCGACAATATTTAATGTGAAATATATAAAATATGTATTTTAAGTATTATTCAAAAGTAGTGCTAAGGTTGAACACAGTGTATACGCACTGTGCCTACTAAATGTACATCCGACCACAGTACAGGTACACGCCGCGTGCGGTGCAGTGGTATGCCCTTATAGCAGTACCGTCTCTCGCGCACCTACCTACATACATATATACGTACAAACATATACACCTCTCTACATTATACATTACACACGTCTTTAAGTTTATTTCTATGCTATTTCCATATAATGCAATACTAATATTGGTAGATTAAAAAGAGATTACTTATAAAATAACGTAACATCACGCCTGTAATCCCCAAAGAGGTAGGCAGAGGAGTGTAGTATACTCCCACGTTTCACCAGTTACGTTTACGTCCCCGTATGAAATAGATGGTGAGTCTAGAATTTCTACCGGGCACAAATCCAGACTCCGAGCCACTACTAGAAATTCTAATTTTCATAAAAATCTAATAGTACTCGACCTGGAATTTGAACCCAGGACCTCTCGATCGGCAGGTGCGCTTGCAACCAAACACGAACAACGAGGCAGTCTGAAATAATTAATGTAATGTAATAAATAATGTAATGAAAAGAAATAATTAATGTAATTACTATAAATGAATACTAATTAGAAGTAATAATAATAATACAAAGTATTATTTTACTTCGATGCAATTTAAAAAAATAGATAACACTTTGCAGCGGTAGGAGGTCCAAAGACAGGATATTAAACAACATAAAAAAATCGGAAATTTAAGTTTTCCTGTCACTTTAATCTGAAATTGAATATCTAATGTGATTCTAAATATTATTTTTTACATCGACATAAGATAGGGCACTTTAAAAATAGCATTTGCAATATTTATATTTAACAGATGATGTATTCAAAATTTAGAGGTCGATTTATTTTTTTTACTTTCAAAGAGAGCGTAGAACGAAATATGTTTCATAACCTAAATTATAGATGTATGTTATACAAAAAAATTTTAATTACTTACTGATAATTTATTGGAAACGTAAATTATATTACATAATTTATATTTAAATACAACTTTTTTCCCGAATAATGTTTTGCCCTAAAATATTATAATCAAAATATTAAATTAAGAACAATAATTAGTGGCCTGATCATTATGACATTTTAATTATGTCATCAATAAATCATAAATATCACAGTAACAGCAATGAAATATTTCAAAAGCGTAATAATATTCTTCTGCTGAGTCGTATTCCTATGAGTAATATTATGGTGCCGCGCGAACGCACATTTGTAATAAAATTAACCATTAAAACGTAACCATGCACATCCAATGAGCGGAGTTCGACGCGATAGCTCATCGACACCGACGAAGTTGCTCAGCGATTAATTTTTGACACCCATTACAATATTTCAAACCCCGCCTTCCGCAACTTACCCCTTTTAAACTGTGAATTGTAATAAAGTTGACTTACGACATTAGTCACGTAAAATTGATCGTGTTTGAATCTTTTAGCGTGTTTATTTAAAGTGTATTTAAAGGGAGCCAACTTTTTTAAATTTGGAGGGACAAGCAACGCCATCTACATACAAGCTGCGTAACTGGAACGATAATAATTCTATTCGTTGCTAGATGTCGCATCACGTAACGTAATGTCAGTCCGCGACATATTTATAGGCAAAAAGGCCTTTTCTCTAGAAACGGAATGGCTTTTAAATGACTCAGTGAATTTGCACGCGATCTCGAGAAATTTGTATGCAGATTTAAGAAGAAAGATATTCGAACGAGATGTGTTTGCGTAAGCGAAGACAAATTCGTTTTTCTTTTTCGCTGAGGGTAGAATAGTAATTTAAGTTTAGACTAGTCGTTCCATTTATTCGAAATGGGTGCGTTATATAAATTATTTAAATTAGATTATCTCGCATATCAACATAAATGATCTTGTCAAAAGGGTATTTTTGCAGTAGTATCAATAGTTCGTTACATAAGTAATAATTATTAACTTAAATAACAAACCATCGCACACCTCATAGTAAGTGGTCACGGTACCCATACACATGTATATCATCAGAGAACTCACCAGTGTGTATGTGTGCGTGTGAAAAATGTGCCGCTGGTTTTTAAGGCGACTCTTACTGCACCATTCTGTAACAGCATAGCGGTCGACTAATATTTAAATAAGTTAATTCCATATCGCCGAAGAGGTAATCAGAGGAATGTAGTACACTACCAAAACAAGGCGTACCCCCACGAATCCAGATGTTATGGATAGAATCGCGTCCTCCGCAGAATAGTGTAACGGAAGGAAGGTAAGCGCCAGTTCAAATGGCGCTTACCTTTCTTTCGATGACAATTACAAATTATACAAATTTCATATATGTTGAAGTATATGGGTATCAGGAACAATGCTATACTAGTTAATCATGTTAGTTCCCAAGTATCTTAATTTGGATATTCGAATAGTTCACCAGCTCTAATAGGAACATATACCAAAATGACGAAGACGGAGGGAGACAAAAGTCGGACCCAACCGGGCGTCGGCCTCCCATAAATATCAGCCGTCTGAGACATTGTCAACCGGGCACCCTAATTTACTGCTTGTAATTAGGAGTTTGCACTTTGCCAAAGCGATTTGTATCGATCGAGCTGGCATCAATTTTTATTTATGTTCTCAGCACTTGCCAAATCTTTCAAGTCCTACTTTAGAATTCTTAATCCAATGTTATCATTAAATAATATACGGTAAACATTTTAGTTACAAGTTACAAAAGTTATGCTAAATTAAATTATTTATCATTTTGTTTCAAATGTCAAAACTTAACAATTTATTATTTTAGGTTAAGCACTGCCCTCTTTGAGTCATAGTGTAATACACTACAGAAATAATCACCACAACAATTTTGGTGCATTGTGATCTGGCTTGAACCAAATACAAGAAATATTTTAGTATAAAAGTACAGATGGCTCTGTAAGACATAAAAGTAGTACCTAATATTTTAAACATAAGCGCCTTTTATATCTTTATGCTAAAATGTCTTTATGGTAATTTGTAATGTAATACTTTTGTGAAACTACTACTAAATACAAATAATTTTCCTATAAATATTACTTTAAATTCTTGAACGATAATACTCAGTGGATATTTGACTTAACACAATTTGACATTGACAATATGTTTCCCGCGCAGTTTTGATGGCTTGTTCATTTAATTTCTCTTTCATATTTCAAGTATTTTATTACTGGTACATTATATTTGTTCCATTTAATGCAGTTTATTATGAACGGAGAAAGTGGTTATCTACGTTATTTTTCAAGCTTTGATAGAAACATAAATTCTTTTAACATTTAATCCTGAAGTAGCATAATGGATCCATACGAAATTGAATTTATAGGGGAAAATAGAATAGTCAGTATCATCCCAAACTTTAGTTACGACAAAATCTATTTAATTTGCGGTGAATTTGGACCATTTCGCGCTGGGTTACCTATGAATGTGCCTTTGTGGTTGGCTGTATCTTTAAAACAGAAACAGAAATGTAGAATTGTACCTCCGGATTGGATGGACATGGATATATTAGAAAACATCAAAGAGGAAGAAAAACGTTCAAGGTATACTAAACCATATGATAGCAATAAAAATATTGCTACCGAGTAGACCAAGATTGCCTTCTGTTTAATTTAAAACAAAAGATAATTTTATACATACAATACAGTCGTTTTTAATTTTATTCAATTATTTACTTAAACTAAATAAACATTACATATTTTTGACTCTTATTTAATAATCTTGAACAAAGAGATCATTCTCACTGGTGTAAGAAATAAGTCAAGTCTGTGTATGAATGAAAAAAGATGATATACAACTTGGGAATGTAAGCAAGTATCAATTAATAGTGATAAGCATATCACTGCTTATTGCTAGTATACAGTGACATTACTTACTCAGGCTTAACTCATTATCAATTAAAATTCATAACACTGTTTTATAAAGGGATATTATATTTCTTGCAATAGAAATAAAAAGAATGGAGATCTTATGATACATTTGTACTGTATAGCTTACATTCTAATATTATTTTTCTTCATGTGAATTTTATATGACATCTGGGTTTGACTCCCAACCATCACAAATATTTCTATGATGAACATAAGTACTGGTTCTATTCCTGGGAGTGAAATTATTAAATAAGTTTGTGTTTATAAAATAATATATTTAATATTGTTACTCAGATGTTTGGTTACCGTAGTACAGGATTATATAAAAATGTAACTTGTAATCCTCAAAGAGATAGTCAGAGGAGTATAGAACACTCCTATATTTCACTGGCTATGTTTATGTCCCACTATGAGTGTGTGATCTTATTGCCATACACCAGACACAAATCCAGGCTCCAAGCCACTACTACAAAATTTAAGTTAGAAAAGTACACTGGCACTGGACCTGGTATTTTAACTACTTCACCAACTACTTCAACTTGCAACTACTTCACCAACAAGGCAGTCAAGTCAAATAATTATATAACTATGTGTAAAGTTAACCCAACATAATAATTTTACTTGATTAACATTATTCCAGATTCTTCACAAAAATGCCAAATGAACATTTCATGGTGGAAGCTAAACTCATCCTTGGATCAGCTGCAGAAGATGTCCCCCGAGCAGCTGAAATCAAAACTGTAATAAAAGACATTTGGGACATCCGTATGTCAAAGCTACGAACGTCCATGGATGCCATGATGAAGTCTGGTGGCCATTACGGTAGATTGGATCATTTGACCATGATGGAAATTAATTCCGTTAAACCATTGTTACCTGCTGCTATGGATGAACTGTATAGAATAAAAATGGTAAGACAAAACATTGATTATTAGGATATTCTTAAGAATTTCATCTTCTATGACAAATATTCAAAAATCTTATGATGGGGTGTAACAGTTTATTCAGGATTCTGATTATGGCTGTAACAAAGATGAAAAATAAGAATGACATATTGATCACAATTTTCTTTTCTGCCAATACATTTACACCTTTTAAGTATTATTTCTTGAACCTAACTAATTTAAGATAACAGTGATAATCAAATGCAATTAACAAATGTAGATATTAAGCATCATTATCAGCTTGGAACCCTCACATGGTTGCAGATAGCAAGTAATATGTAAAGTTAGCAACAATGAGTGTAATCAGTGATTGAATAGTTCAATGTTAGTAGCGAGCAACCACAAGTGGTTCTATGCTTTGGAGGTAGTTAAACAGACAGTCCCTATTGGATTCTAGTAGCTATAAAACCTTCACAAAGGCCTCGAAAACTGCTTAATAACACCCAAGATCAATCTGCAATCTATCACTCCAAGCCTTCCACAGTAACAAAATAAACCAGTGCCAATCAAAATCAAAATCTTATTCATGCTAAACAGCTAAAGAGACATTGTGGTTTATCTAAAGCATCCTATAATAATTCTTGTTAATTTTTCATATTTTACAGATGACAAAGAAGACTGGACCTTCCACCTTAAATAGCTCTACCTACTCTCAGTCAGGAAACTCTCAGAATAGTTAAGAAACTTGCACTGGTGAAAGCCTTACGAATAATGGTGTTTTCTGTAACGACTGATGTAAATTTCTTTATTTCAAATTTTAAATAGATAATAAACCATATCTGGGTTTAAATCCTTGGCATACAGCTCTGGTTTAATGATATAACATTCATTTTATGAGTACATATCTTATAATATAATGGGGTAGGAGAAGGTGAGCAATGCAGGAATACAAGATTTCCCTTTAAATTTCTTGAAAGTGGGACAATCCACCAACTGTCATTAGACCAGTATGCTAAGATGCCTACATCATACAGTGAAACTGTTATTAAGTTAATGATAATTATAGCTGTTAATAAACAGAGTTTTAGATTGATATGATTATGTTAACAACATCTATGCCTATATATAACTTTTCCTTTTCTGAAAGAAAAATACTAAATCCTTTTTAATATGATTATAAAAATTCTATCAAATATTTTTCGAAAGCTTTTCCTAACGTCTGGGTGATAGGTGCGTATTTTAAAGTGTTGTATTAAAAAACATAACATCTATGAAGTCATGTTATAAAAATACAATTAAAAGTTTTGCTCTCTTAATGTTAATAAAGATTGTATTTGGAAGCAAAAGAATAAAAAATATTTTATGATGTTTTGTCATGGTATTAAATATAATTATTTATATATGGTGGTTGTAAATATAGTTAACACAATGATTATGTTGCAGATGATGTTTTCCTTAGTGTATATTAAAAGTATTGTTAGGTACCCTAGTTTAGATAAAACCATAGGCCAGCTGTGGAGACTTAGAGGGTTCCATCCTTGCATGTTTAAGAATTTGTAAAAATTAAATACAGAGTCTAGGATTTTTGTAAGAGCATTGCTAGTTCTACCTTAAATAATGAATACAAAAAACTATGTATTTATTTTATTTTTAAAAATTTTATAATTAGATGAATATGCTAGAACATAATAAGAGTGAAATTGTTTGCGTTCACAACTATAGAATATAGCTACGTAAAGTACAGTAAATGTTTGACATTATGTAACTTAGGGATATTGGCACATAAATTACCACAAATAGAATATTGTTCCTTTTTGACCAGTAAGCATTGGGTGAAACATGTGCCATATGAGTGTGAAGCATTAAATATCCAAGATATACGTTCAGTTACTCATATGCTGTTAGGCATGTTTAAGGACCAGTGTAAATTCACTGGAGAGCACATCAGAGAGACAGACCAAATTCTTCTGTATAACAGTCATGAAGTGTCACCGAAACTAAAATCTGCTAGTGAGCTATCATCATCAATCAATCATCAAAAATATGGCAAGCAGTGTACAATATATTTTAGTTAATTTTCGTATATACAATATAATCTCACTAATCCAGCACTATTAAAAACCTGAAAGGGCCGAATTATTGGAATGTTCGGATTACTGGATTATAGTGAAAAAGTCATAGGTAATGAATAAAATAAAGCATTTCATAAAGAGGGAATAAATGTATGTAATGTATTAAATTAACATGTACATATGTAATTACATAGTTTAAAATAATCCTTAATTGAGGTCTGCTTTTGATCAACTTGTAGTCCTTGCTTAAACCTTTTCTCGCATGTTGCGAAGAATGATAATATCTTTGATAGATGAGCCGTTTTTTTCTGTCCATGTTATGCAAGTATTGAAACAAATCAATGCATCATCTGGCTTAACTCTTACAGTTGTAGTAGTTGGTGGCTCCAATATTTCGACAAAGCTTTCTTCTTCTTGTACTGCTTCATATTATATGTTTATTTCTTCAACTGTCATAATTTGCTCTGTTTCTTCGATTCCTTCAAACCAAGAATTTAAATTTTCTTCATTTGTCTCCAATCCTTTTTCTGATAGATTTTGTAACCAATCTGCAATAGGCAGATTATCTGCAGGATCCCATTCAGCTGTTTCTTCTGTTTCTGATACATCGTTAATTGTAGGCCATAACTTTTTCCATGAAGGTGCCGGATTATTGGACGTGCCGATCTATCGAAGTGCTGGATTAGTGAGATTATACTGTATTGCTTTTATAAAAAAAAAATTAAATTCGGACCTCAATTGGGCCCGAAAATACTAGGGCATCACGGTTCATGCACACTACAATTTTTTTTTTCTGCACCTGTTATATTCAGTTGCATTTGTTTTTTTGGATTGTTGGATAATTTTTTTTATATCATGTACATACTAGTTGGCAACCCTAAATGTGACAGAACAACGAAGCAATAAATTCAGTCGTTAAATGATTGGAATTGTGTTACTGGAGCACATTGCATACTTCTGAATCTAGTGCAACATCGGATAGCAAATCAACAATTTAATTACAGAATGCTGTTATCAGGACACTAATTGTTTCAATAGAATAATTGTTCTAGTATTAAGTGTGCTACGAATTACGATTTATGGAATAGAGTTTTACTTAATAAATTGAAACATGAGTTTGTTCATTGTTTATGCCATATGTAAGGTACTAAATATATGAAGTGACCCCAATTTTACACTGGCGAGGCAAATTTATGCTGGTGCACCTGATTTTTATTGATTATACTCAGTTATTGTATTGATACATATGTTTAATATATGAGAAATGCCTATTTTTTAAACGTTATAT
>DWEG01000795.1:0-10001 GCA_018245845.1 Apyrrothrix hygieia | reverse complement strand
AAATGTGGGATGGTGGTCGGAATGTCGTTTTGGCCTAATATCATGTTCAATTATTATTGATAATGGACTGAAATTTAAGATTAATTCTTGTATTTCACCGTTAAATCGTTCACCAATGTAAATGTTAATAGCACTATTCTCTAATTCGGGATCACAAGGAAACGACCCCTTAATGGACGTTAATGCGTTATTTAATCTCATTATAGCAGATTCACTGCTGATAGCGATCAAAGCTGTATGCCAAGCTTCAGGCTCAACGGCCATTGATGAACAAATACGAGAAAGCGCACACGATTGAGACATACCACTGGCATCTAAGCAAATGTGCCATTTTTGCAAACTCAGCCGAACATATGGGCTTTGTAACGAACCACGACGAACTAATGTGCCGGAAGGGGACAGTGCTTTAAATCGAATATAGAAATGAAATAGTGTCGATCGCTTTCTAGGTAAGTGGTACTGCAGATAGGAGTCTTCTTTTAATATTGCAACTATATGCGTGTAGACTTCACAAGGCTGCAAATAACAGGACCTTTCTTCGGTTTTTGGACCGTCACAAGGTTTCCCTTTACCGGATGGTATTGGTTTCGTGCACGATCTGGTTCTAGATCGCTGGCCAGCACCACATGTTTTTGAACAAGGTCCCCATGGTCCCCAACCGGACCACCCACCATCCAAAGAACATTTGTTATTAATGCATATCACTAGTTGATCATGCTGTCCTCGACAGTGAGTACCCCAGGAAAATGAACTGAAAGGAAAATGCCTTTCAAGGCATTTCCGCTTTCTCCTACGTACCCCGCTTCCACATATTTCCGAACAAAGAGACCAATAGCCCCATTCACTCCAAGTTCCACCAGCTATATATTTGTCATATCGTCTTTCTATAGCACATTGATCTCCCTCACAGTCTTCAGATTGCAAAGGAGTACCAGAACAAATAAGAGTGGCGTCAGATGGGGGAGGCGTATCGCATCGTCTCAGTCGCCACCGTAATCCTTTTCCACATCTAGCGCCACATTCTGACCACGACCCCCAAATTCCCCATTCACCTTTAATCGGGCAACCCAAGTTATGTTTAACACATTGCAATGAATTCCACACAGCTTCAGAGTTCAATTGCCAAGTATTATCAGACGACAATGCTGCTTCTAATGCTTCATAAGGACATTCCATTTGTAAACATTGTTCTAACAAAGCTGGTACAGCTTTAAGTTGTTGCAAGGCTTCAGTTCTAGCTGCGTCTCCTTTGATTAATTTACTAAAATCTTCAACTGTGCAATTCGTTATGTAACAAGCTTCAATTTCTTCATCAGGTCCCGCACATGGTGTGCCGCCATTAGTAGTTTGGGGATTATTGCACTCTCTCATTCTTTTACGATGCCCGACATCATCACAAGCTCCTTGGCAACTGGACCATAGACTCCACGAGGACCATCCTCCATCTACAGGGCACTCAGAATCTGTTATTACTCCCAACTCACATTCGAGGCGCCAAACTTCTTGTTGAAGTTTACCGTAAGGTTTTTTGCCTTGAATTAAATGAATGTATATAAAAATTCCAATTACACTACAAAGATTGTTATACATTTTTGTAAACAAATATGTGCTACGCTTACATTAAACTCTAGTTGTATTATTGTAGACATGCTTAATCATTTTCACTTGTGTCAATTATGACAGACACAAGGGACTTGTTAAAATATCTGAACTATTAGTGAAAAAATTTGTTACAAGGCTGTCTTAACGGCACCTAGAACTATACTACTTTTAAGTATATGATATTAACAACAATAGGTTTTTATGTCATACTGTATTAAATACTGTGACTATCATTATACATTATACTACCTGTAGTTGTAAGAAATTGACAATAATCGGTTTTTAACCATAGATATATTATACATAGAGTAGACGAGCCAAGCAAAAAGTCGTCCCGTCGATAGAGAGAGAAAGATAATGAATTTGTATTTGTTTCTCTCTTTAAAGACGCATGCGCAGCAGAGTATCAGCATCAACTTCGCGTGTCAATTACTGAAGAAGCCTATTATATATGATTATGTTCCGGAAGAAGCCAATTAGATACGCACAGGCCTCATTAGGGAGAGACATAGATACAACTCTTTCTTTCTATTGACTAGACATATCTCTGTGTTTTTAAGTCATCCTTTAAACTTATAGGGTACAGATATTCTTTCAATATCTTGTATGGTGTTCTGTTTTTTATATGAATCTGACATTTCAGCATATGTGGTATATATAAGGCTATTTTAACTAAAAGTTAAGTATCATGTGAATTCTTATACTTCTATCGGATATAAGGAGTAAAGATTATAAGCATATAAAAATGAAATATTTTTATTAACGAAACAGCAAAATTTGTTTTTGTGCTAGCAATAACATTACAAATTGTTACACTATTCATAAATAATAAACAGTTTATAACTGTATTAAAAATAATAAGCAAACTTGTAATACTAACAATATAAAGCATTAACAATCCCAAAACAAGTATGTAAATAGATTATGTATCAACCATGTCAACATTTTAATATATAAGAACCCAGTTTTGGGGATGATTGTAAGCAAAGAATACAGGACAGTGCAATATAAGTGAGTATGAGTTCTTGTCGGCACTTTGTGATACAAGTAACCATTGCTGTAGCCAATCTCTTAAGTCTTGGTTAGTCAAGTAACTACTGTTCAATCCTCTCATTTGACAGACATTGCGTAGGGTCTCTGTACTCAGAGAGTTAACACCACCTTCTCTAATGATAGCCTTATCCATTTCCAATAATAAGAAGGCACAATACTTCAGTTTATTTCTGCGGAAAATATTCTTCCTGAAGCCATGCATTTTCAGCAAATATCCCTGAAAAATAGTAAATAAAATTATTTTTGTAAACAAATTCAAAAATGCTGTGCAAACCTCTAATTTAAGTATGCATTAAGAAGTGTTCCTTTCAAATGTTATATAGTGTTAATGTATAATGTTGTGTACTTAGTTGGTGTGCCTTAAATAAATAAATAAATTTAAAAAAAACAATTCCTTTGAAAGAAAGGTTTTACTCAAATATCGTAATGTAATTTATTTTTTATTGATTGCTGTAATTGGTCAATTTGTTTGATTTAGAGAACGTGAATTTTTTTTTTTAATAACTTCATAATTCTTTTTAGGTTCTGATAAATATCATGTCAGAATTCCAAGTATAATTAAAAAAATACTGTGACATTCATAAACATATATTGAACCGTTTGGTTGTAATAGTCACTGCTCTTAATTTTAAAACAACTGCGAAATGAAATGACATCTTATTGAGTCTGTCATTGACAATGATATTATTATAGTTGTATTATTATTATATTAATATCCTAATTGAAATTGTTTCTGCCAAAATGTTGAATTAGTTTAATTGAGTTTTGGCGAATTACGTGAAACTAGAAACATGTCGTAAAAATCCTCTGAAGAAATCTCATAATACATACAATTATTCATTTTTTAAAATACATATTAATAAAATTATATTGGTTCACAATGAGTAATGAAACACCATCTGAAAAGCCAGCGGAAAATGAGAAGGTAAGAGTGAGAAAATCTTCGAACAAACTTGAGATTGACGAACATCGGCCACCTAAGCATATATTGATTTTGTACTTATTAATATGACAATATTAAGCAGACTGCTACTCAGCTTCTATTAACCTTAGCGTTCTATTTTCATGTTCATTATTTCAATCTAAAATTATAATTAACTAATGTTCTTATTAATCAACCACCCAGTAAACAAACCATGAAACTTTTGAGATTCCACTGCCGGATATTGCCTTCGCATAATTGACTCCACTGGGTCCTGGACTTTACGAATCGATCTGAATCCCTCTGTTTTCTGGCATCGACAGTCCTACTCATATAACTCTATGCTATGTTGGTTGTAGATGTCTTTTAAATACACACTACATGACACCTACTCGTTTGTATCTTTCTTCAAATATGCATTTTTATATACAATATATTTGAATCATTTGAGTCTGTAGTTCATCATTGTAGTTTGCACTCTTTGCTCTTAAATTAAACCATAAACGATATCACTCCAATTTTCTTTCAGGTTGTCGAAGAAGCAAAAGGGAAGGCAATGTTACGGAAATGGCTAAATATGAATTTTAGGATTGAAATGACCGATGGTAGAGTATTGATAGGTGTGTTTCTCTGTACTGATAGAGATGCTAATGTTATATTAGGTGAGTCATTTGTAAGTCACATATTACCTAAGTCACGTTGTATTGTCTAACACCTGAAAATATTTTTTGTATAAATTCTAAATATTGTTGGTTCATTGCTTCATTGATTGTGTTGATTGCAAGTGTGACTGCCGATCTAGAGGTCCTGGGTTCAAATCCTGGGTTGAGCACTATTGGATTTTTTTAAATAAGAATTTTTAGAAGTGGCTCAGAATCTGCATTTGTGCCTGGTGTATAGCAATAGACTTACCACCTATTCCATATTGGGACATAAATGATGCTGTAGAAACATGGGAGTTTACTACACTCCTCTGCCTACCTCTTCGGGGATTACAGGTGTGATGTTACATTCAACATATCAACAATATTTCTTTTTATCCCGTGGTACATTATAAGAGTGAGTTGTTTCTAACAACTCCCGGGATAAAAATTTACACTACTCTTAAGATATTTTTTTTTCAATGTTAAATTACATTTTAGTCTAGTTACCATTTACTTTACTAGAAGCCTTAAAAGGAAATCTATGAATAGATTTTATTTGAATGTTACAAAATTGGATGGTTAAATTCTGATTGGATTCATTTCTGTTTCAGGAGCCTGTTCAGAGTATCTTAAAAATAGTGATGGGGAAATGGAAGACCCAAGAGTGTTGGGACTAGTCATGGTACCTGGACGGCATATAGTTTCCATTCAAATAGATGACACCTCAAATCCTCAAAAATTTTATTATGATGAATGACTTAACTAAGTAAATTATTTTATCAACATAGGTAATTTTATTCGTTTTACCTATGTTTTCAATAAATGAATACATTTAAAAACTATTTAATACATATTTCTGCAATACTGTCGTAACAAATCTTGAAATCTTGATACAACTAGAGAGAAACAATAGTTTTTTACGTTCACATAATTTATTACAATATTATGAGATTTTCACATAAAGAAAACATATGTTTACAATGATATGTAGGCTTCTTAATCATTTTTTAAATCATCAAGTAGTTGTTTTAATACCTTTGGTTCAAGGTATATATTTTTTGAATCATTCGCGAAAGGATTATATTCATCCTCATGATACACTGACAATGATTTTAACAATCTTTTTAAATCAGTCCTTATAGATTGAATTTTGGACGAATCCGCAATCACCATATTCAGAAAATCTTGATTCAAAATTTTTCTCAAACAAATGTATGGATGTGTTGCTATGTTTTCCTTACTTATTAGTCTATAAAAATGTACACTACAATTTCTTATATCTTCATCCTCATCTTGTAAGAACATAATAGCCGCCTTTATTGTATTAATCTTAATTTCATCTGACAAATCACTAAATTTGCTAGCAAACTCATTGTTAGCAATCACTGCTATTAATCTCATGTCTACATCTGGAATTTCAGGACTACAAAATTTTAAAGTTATCTTTGACAACAATAATAATTGTTCAACTGCATTTTTCATAAAAATTCGCACAGCGAATGGAATCATGTATCTCATTCTATAAGACAACTCAAACTCTGCTAAATATTTGTGTAAGAGTGAGGTATCCAGACGTTTGCTGAGCAAATCAGTTTTAAGTGATATTTCATACAATATCATCCATGCTACTGTACTCTTTCTTCTGAACCCTAATAAATACAGGATATTAGACATTTTAAATAATATTTCTTCAGGAATGCATTTTTCATCTCTCAATCTTTTATACAACACTTCACAGTGTATTTCAAAGTCACTACAGTCAGCTAATAATATAACGATATCTGATATTTTATCCCATGGAATGTTTAGTAAACATTTTTGTATACGGAAATTTGCCCACAGAAATACACCTTGATTATATTTCGCCCCATTTCGTTTCACCTCTGATATGGTTTCGTGTATTGTATTCTCAGTCAAATTTATACATTCTGGAAATACATATTCAAATCTTTCTCTGCATAAATAAGAATGATTTCCTGCTGACAGTATACTTAGATATCTGTACTTAAGATTGTTACTTTTGTCTTTCAAATCTTTATTTCGACTGTAATGCTTGACAAAGTCATTTAACAGTAGAAGTGTACCATGTAAATTATTTTCAGTCTCACATGTGGCATTCAATAGGACTTCCAAAATTACTTTGAAAGGATATATATTTAAAAGACATTTGGCTGTCAGTCTTCTGACCAAATAAATTGGACTCCCAAGTAACAAAGTCAGACTAGATAATACTGTGGCATCTATATTTTGGTCATTTGTGAAACTATATGTAGGAGCCATGGTAGCAAGTATACTGAGTATGGGCACTAAATTGTTATGTATATTTAATGTTTCACATGATACCCTAGTATCTTTTAATTGTGCCACCATAAATTCCCATAATTTTAGGGAATGTGTGCGGAATTCATCAACTGCAACTGTAGCCATTACCTCTTCACTAACACCTGAATTCTTTTTTTGACCAATTAATTTAGGGACCAATGACCCATATAATTGGAGTGCAGCATTCCTGCAAAAGAATAAATATTATAATTATTTACTAGGTGATACCCTGGACTTCATCTCCATTGTTTATAATACTAACAATATATATTTGATTTACAGAGAAAACAAAAAAATTTGAAGACAAATATATTTGGCTAATCATAAAAGTCACTAAAAATTTTAGTTTCTTAAAACTTTAATAACTTTATATTAAACCAAGATATCATATTTTTTTTTGAGATAAGGACCAAGTCTCTAAAAAGTAAAACTAAAAAAACTTGTCCGAAGTGTGTCCCAGTAGTTTTTCCATGATGCATGCACAACTGCAGACCTCTATCATTTTATTACCTGGACTTCTTATGATCATTACATAGATTTGTTTATATAAACATACACAATCACCTGAGAGATTGAAGATGATAAGATTTCTTATTTGGATCTAACTACGACAGAAATCATAAAACAGGCTAATTATGTCCATTTCTTTGGGTTCAATAAAAAGGCATTTCATTATTCATTTATTCAAGCTGAAGTGACTAAAGCTAAGAGACTAGGTACTCAAAACTTAAAAGGGTTTGAGCAAGTAATCAAAATTTAGTTCAATAGAACTTATGTTACTTGTGTATAACGTTATGTTAAGAATTAGACAGTTATATTTAGTGAAAGTGTAACATCACGCCTGTAATCCTCGAAATGGTAGGCAGAGGAGTTCAGTATACTCCCACGTTTCACCAGTTATGTTTAGGTCCCCATGTGGAATAGGTAGTGAGCCTATTGCCATACACCGGGATTATAATAAGGAAACTTATATCATTGAAGCAAACACATTTATTGAAATTTGCTTGCAATTAATTTAAAATAAAAATTGAACTATAAAATCGATATACATTTCAAATAATCCAGAAAACAAATTACCTTATTTGCCAATAGGGACTAGTCAGATTTGAGAACGCAATTTCAGCTAATTTTGTTAAGTAATACAACATATATGATGCCAAACTACTATCTAAAACAATTTTGGTCAGAAAATGTATGTAAATAGCTTTTGGCACATCCTTTTCGTTACTACTGTCCATTTCATTTTTCTCATTAATAGCTTCAGGTAATTGGTTGCAAGTTCCCAACAACACTTGCATGAAATAATTGAAGAGTGGCTGTAAGAAAGAATAAATCAATTTTAAAAAATGTTCCAGTAACATACAAATCAACTATTTATAAAAATTTCTTCACCTTTCCTCGTGTCATATCACTACTAACAATTCGATGAATCATTATGGAGAGTCCAGCTCCTCGTCGCGTAACAGAAGCCATATTGCTAGTTTCTGATATTAATTCATTTAATTTCGTTTTTAACAATGTCATAGGTACTTTTGAAATTATGGATCCCTGTGTTGAGGATGTCAGCTCCCGAATCGCTTGTCCTACAAGAACACATAAAAAATGATATAAGGAAAGATGAAATAAGAAAAAAACAAAACATCTCCAATATGTGCCAGTTATTACCAAGAACAGCCCCTCCGGCTTCTATAGCACCTTTGTGCCTAGAAGTCTCAAGAACATGACAAATAATTTCAAGACACTTTTCACAAACATCTCTATGAGTATCATCTTTGAAGTATTTTATTATAATTGAAGACAATTGACATGTAGTCTGTAAAAAAGTAAATTATTACATATTATACACATCAAAAGTCAATTATTACATATTATACACATCCTTCAGGTCACAGATTTCATATTTCATTATATGAACTACACTTACCTTAACATTTAGCCATAAGCAATTAAGAACAATTTGATGCAGACCAGATATATGTGTATCATTATCCTGATGACATATTTTATGTTCTGAATTTACAATCATATCTTGTACCATGTCATTCATTTTGGAAAAATCAGAACTCACTGAAGCTTCCTGGTCCCAAGCAAATTGATTGGAAATATTGCTTAAGATGTCCAATAATGATGTTATGACATTAATTGAAATGTCCAATTTATATGATTTTTCTAAACATATTTCAAATATGCTGTACAAAATGTTAAGATATGCATGTAATTGTTTTCCTTCAACAATAGATTTAACAATATCCATCTTTGAGTTGCATTCAGTTTTTAATACATCATGTGCAAATTCAAAAACATCTTCCACTTGTTTAAACTGATCTGCAGCACAATTTTTCATTAGTAATAAGTTCACAATTAACTTAAAAATTGTCTGTCCACATGTGATTTGATAAAAGAATCTACTTCTTAGACATGATAATGCTTCTTCAGTTAAATACCTTGTCAAGTCACTTTCACACAATTGATCAGAATAATTATGGAGTAAAATTTCCATAACATCATCTCTTATATCATCTGAGGGAACTTTCAGTAGGCTTATCAGTGTCATTAAAAAATGTTTCTCCCCCAAAATCCAGCAGTCATTATTTCTTAAAAATTCAAGAACTGTTATTGTGCTGGGTTGTCTTGTTTTCTTTTGTTTTTTCTTAGAAATCGTTGTAAAAGATTTAAGCAAAACTTTAGTAACTTGGATGGTTGCAGTATTTCTTTGATAGTTGCCATTAAAACTTAAGGACTCTATGATAAATATTTGCAACTCTTTACAAAAAGAGAGAAAAGTATGAAAGTTTTTTTTAATATCATAGTCTTTGCTACTCAGACTACTATCAACAAATTTCATGTGCTGTTGTAAGAGGATCTTTTGAACACTATCAATCATTTTAATTCTTAATACAGAACAATCTGAATTGACATTATTTTTAAGAAAATCCAGTATAATGGTATATCCATTCAGGCTTTTTAAAAATTTGCCATGTGAAGAGCATAATATATCAAAAGTCAAAGCCCGAATGTGAGCATCAGCATGTTCTATGCCATTCAAAACCATTTCTTCTGTTTTGTTGCAATTGATATGTTTTTCAAGAAGTCCTAATCTGTTGCCTTGCTGCATTAAACTCAAACAGCTGTATAATTTGTGCTCAGCACAATTCAGTTCGTTTATTTCATCAACAAAGATCTTTAATAATGTTGGAAAAAATTTCAATGTATTCAGGCACCAATAGTTTACGAAATTTTCAATAGGTTTTATTGATGAGTTTCTGAATATTTCAATAATAATTTTTAAAAATACACTACACCATTCATTGTCAGTGTTCAATTTTTTTATAACAGAAATGTACATATCTGCTCCAGCAGACACCAATCCAGGTTTATGCAAACTGTATGTAAGGCCATCAATAAAATCATACTTGTATATTAAAATTTTAATATCATGTTGATAGTGTTCAATTATC
>DWEG01000794.1:0-10002 GCA_018245845.1 Apyrrothrix hygieia | reverse complement strand
GCTCCTGCAGCCCCTTACGGTCATGCTGCTCTTGCACATGCGGCTCCCTTGGCCCACGCTACCTCATTCGCGCATGGTGGTTCGTTGGCCCATGCCGCTTCGTTAGGACATGCTGGCCCTCTAGCTCATCGCGGTCTTTCCGGCGCCTACGCCGGCCAATATGGTGCTTATAACAATGACTACTACGTAAGTGACAAAATCCTGTACAATAACATAAGTACATTTAAACAGAAGACTAAATGTTCAACACCATTTATCCTATATTTGATGTTTTTATCTCAAAACTATTCAATGTTGAACAGTACATAATCAATTCATGTATTCATTGACATGTCGCTGAGACATTCACCTTGTAGCTCAGTAGGTCGTTATCACTGAACCATTTTAATTGTAACGCTGTACCCCTGTTTCTGTCAACCCACGGATTATATTCTAATAGATTATAATATTCTATACAAAAAAATATCCCAAATTTGTCTATGGATAATATAGATTTTTGAATATATGCATAGTAGGTTCTCTTTTTAAGTTGGACTATTTATTTAAATTGATCGTTATAGTAGGGGTTACTCAATCTGACTACTCAACCGGGGATCGTGGGTTCGATTCCCACCCAGAACAAATATATTTATTATGAACACAAGTATTTGTACTGACTGAATGTATAAAGTATCTATATAAGTATATAATTATTTATATGAATATTTATAGTTTACCAGCCGTCCAGTTACCATAATTATATGCATACGAGTATGTATTGTAAGACAACCTTAACGGTTGAATTTTACTCGTATATTTATATCCCGAAAAGTAGGACCATAATGTTCATGTTATTTTTAATATTCAATTATATCACCGCAGTCTCACCCCAAGTACCAATATTCGTACTCCGTGGAGGACCCTCATACTGGCGATCACAAAGCCCAGCACGAGAGTCGCGACGGTGACGTTGTGAAGGGCGAGTACTCCCTGCTGCAGCCCGATGGCTCTATCCGGAAGGTGTCCTACTCCGCTGATGACCATAATGGGTAAATAAAACATGTAACTTCACGTCTATAATAAACGAAGAGGTTAGGAGAGGAATGAAGTACATTCCCACGTTTCACGCGATACGATCACATCCCACTGTGAATAGGTGGTGAGTCTATAGCCATACACCGGACACTTGCAAAGTCCGAGCTACTGCTAGAAATTTTAACTAGAAATTTCAAGTTACAAAAATCCAATAGTACCCGGGATTCGAACCCAGGACTTCTCAACCACTCGACCAACGAGGCAGTCAATGGAACAGGCTGATATATCACTCTAACTAATTTTAAATTACTTATCATTTCCTTCTTTCGGGACCTCCTCTTAGCTACTACTATTACTATATATTTAACACCATTAAAAATTAAATGAGTTAATACATGTAAAAATTAATTTAGTTAAATGAGTAAATCTCACCTTTACGTTCGCATTGTTATGTAATTCAGGACGGAACTCCAGATAGCTATAGAACATTAACCAATTGGAAACTTTTAACATGTACGTAACGTGTAAAGACGAGCAAAGAGTGCAACTTTCCCTTAATTGCGTAAAAAGTGACCCGTTTACGTGTGCAAGTCATGTTTGACATTGCTCTCTCAGGAAGCTTTGCACATAACAGTTGTGCTGTGACGTCAGCACACGTCGTACGTATTCACATGGCGGTCAGACCGGTACAACGAGTGTTCCGGATTCATATGAGTAATGACCCGAGCCGACCTCTGCGCTTGTAACTGTCAACACACAAAAACAGGTGTAGGCCCAGTAAACTCGTTTTAGAACTGGTTCGCTTTCAGTACCATTATTTATTTGTTTCGTGACGTTTTAACACAAAGCGCTGCTAGCTCTGACACGATTGCGGATTGTAAGCGATTTGTGAACTGAAGCAACGATTTCCTCTTGGACACCATAGAGTACATTTGTGGCAAATTTCTAGAAGGCTTTCCGTGCTTCGCAAGCTCGTTAATCTATTGATTAACGACTTATTAGTCCCGCTTGAAATCCACACTTTTTCTTTTATTTGAAAAGATCAGATAGCAGTTACAAGTGGCCATGGACAATTGCAACCAACCCTAAATTCTCCTGTAGGAAACGGGCCGTCAGTGCCATTTTGTGTTGGTTATAATTAGGGCTCAATAAAAATATCAAGTGGTCAGTATATATTGGTAACAGTAACATCAGTATTTATTTTATTTATTTATTATACATGGCATTTAGTACATTACAGACTAAAATATGTTGTTATAAATTACATATAAATACTACCTTCGCAGGTATTTACACATGTCATAATTAATTAATTATCATTTGAAGACTAAATTTAATAATAATATGTTGGTAAAAGTTCAGTTAGAAGTAGCTCGCTGGTATCTGTGCTATTCCAGGTTAGTCATAAAAGCGTTGCTACTCCTGAGGAATGATATGATCAGTATATAAGTGGATCTACATTCTTTAACGCAAAACACAAGCTGTTTTAACAACAATTGATTCATGGTAGAATTAGGTAGCAAATCTTGAACCCCGTCCGAGGCTTTGACGGCGGTTTATAAATCCGACACAAGTTAAACGCTACCTCCGCTAATACACAGTAAAGCAGGATGGAATATAACGCTTCAGACCTTCCACATTGTCTGAAGCAATTGCACGCAACAAAGACAAATAAAAACAGCTACACCTAATCAATCATATTGTATTTATTTGTTACAGCTTCAACGCAGTCGTTCATAACTCAGGCCCGAGCCATCACGTCTACTCAGCCCAGCATCATCACTATTAGACCTCCGCTAGTTGTTACACATAACGATCGATATCTCTCCAGAAATCCTGCCGTGATCTCACGCTCTTTATAATTGCTCCAAAACGACAGTCAATAAAGTTAGTACAAACTTTTAAGGTGTCTTTTCCTTTCCTTGGATATGATTAATTAGTTACAATTAATTCTTTGGCTTACTTTGTGACATTTTCGTAAGTGTTAAAACGTATATTTTACACCTGACACAGATAACGTTCGAGCTGCAAATCTGTATGTTGTGAGACAAGCACAGTTTATATGAAAATATCTCACTGATGTTATCTTAATTTCTCATGTCGATGAGGTAACTATGTCGGCATTCAGTCTAGTTGATGTTATGTGTTGCGGTTCAGAGAGAGTTCAAACACAATTAAAGTCCTATTTGAGTTACTCGTATATACGAGGCAGAGTTTTCAAAATTGAATAAAAGTCGAGTTCATAGTTTCAAAAAATGTTAACAACTACGCTTATTTAAATTGTTATAACTACAAAACTGTTTAAGTCTAGGATAAAAATTTAATATGTGCACTTTTAAGCAATGAATTAACATCTCCTCCTTTACGATCTTCTGATAAAAAATTAGGTAATGTACGAATTGTGGTAACCAAACAACTGATAAACTTCATAGTACATTTCTATATGCACACTTTTATATAAAACATTTTTATATTCATAATTGATTTTATATTGACATCCTGGTTTTAATGACAGAGATTAAGACCTTGTAAGACTAGAGGTATGACAAAGCGTGACTTATCTAAACCCAAATCCATTTATAACTTTCAGATGTCTTGTGATATCATTGTCAATCATTAAGTTATATTATTTAAAAATTATATTGCAATACTCATTATGAATTTATTATATCGAAGTTCTAATATCGTTGCCTATAAACCGATGTCCTTCTTAGGTAACAAAGATTTAAATTTTGATTATACATGAATGTTTAATGTTTCGCTAGAATTTAAAGCAAGTAAAATATAACAGTCATAACATGATATAACGCCTATATTTTTCGAAGGGGTAGGCTGAGGAGTATAGTACTCCTGCTTTTTACAAGTTATGTTATACATCTTATGGAACAGGGGGTGCCTATTGGCATACACATGGCACAAATCCAGATGCCGAACGAAACAAACAAGTAGGTACCAATATGAAATTAGGTTGAACAAACCTGTAAACAGTTCATCTAGTAACGTATTATGTTATCGCTGTCCACAGACGTTAGCGATGTCAGACGTGTGCCCATTGTCACAAACACTGAATAAAAATTATCCAGGCAAGAACGCATTAATTTTACATTGAAAGTGTTAAAATTTTGTAAAATTACAATTATTTAAATATTTGCTACTGTAATACTTTTACTGCCTCGTTGGTCGTGTTGGTTGTATGTGCGACTGTCGATCGAGAGGTCCTGGGTTCGAATCCCGGTTCGAGTACAATTACATTTTTCTACAAATTAGAATTTCTAGTAGTGGCTCGGACTCTGGATTAGTACCCGGTGTATGGCAATAGACTCACCACCCATTCCATATTGGGACGTAAACGTAACTAGTGAAACGTGGAAGTGTACTACACTCCTCTGCCTACCTCTTCGGGGATTACAAGCGTGATGTTACGTACGTACGTAATCTTGGCATCGTTAAATTACAATGTACTACCAATTAAACTCCTATGAATTTTCAAAATATGAACCTAAACCCACTTGATGTAAATCATTGGATGTAGTACAGCAGACTCGGAGTAAGTCTGGATTAAACCGTCTTATAACATGTCACAACTAAGCGACGCGGTCTATGATAACTGTATATTAAATCCATGAACTATTAAAACGGATTGCAAATTGTGGGCCAATTCATTGCAATATACGCCTTGGGCATTTTCTTTAACATGGTATGGTGTTAAGTTGTATCTGATTCAAATTACGCTCCTAAGTTTGTCGCTTCGAAGTCTTCTGAGTGTTTTTCACTTTTCACCGTAATATCGAATTTATTTCGTCTAACTTCCCACAAACATTAGAAAATATTGTGAAAATCCTTTGGAAAGACGTAAACGTAATATCACGCTTGTAATCCCCGAAGAGGTGGGCAGAAGAGAGTAGTGCTCACTCACGTTTCAGCAGTTATGTTTACATCCCATCTTGGAATAGGGGATGACCCTATTGCCATAAACCGGGCAGAAATCCCCACTCCGAGCCACTACTAGGCAATCTAAGAACTATTGCCACTACTTCTTTCGATGGCATGTTACAATTATTCTCCAAGACGTCTGATGTCCTGCTACAATCAATATAAAGTTAGGAAAGTTACATTTCTAAAACAGCTTTTATATGTAGCTCAAGGTTGTCAGGTTCAAAATAATCGCCTTTTTCTGTGACTTACAAAATATCTTTACTTTGTTCCCATAACAATACTAGTACTTTTGGCCCTGAATGCTTTATAATGAGTACATTACACCATAATGTTGTACGACATATCGAAACGAAAACAAAACAACCGACACACTTATAACGAGTGCCGCCTGCATCGCGATAACATTAATAGTTTCAAAAGTAGCCCGCTTAGTTGCGAAAGTCGATTTTAATTGATTACCTATCGCAAATATGCATTAAACTGACGAAAGAACCTCAAATGGCCACCTATATCTATTGCGCTAATGTATAAGAATGTATTATTTTAAAGACTTTATAGTTCAGTAGATCGGTTAGAAAACAACAAATGTGTCCAATCAATTACATGAGAAAATGTGTCGGTGGATACGTTAAAAAGAAATATATGAAAAGATATATATAAGGATTTTTTAGTATTATTAGATATGGATCTGTTTTCCTGGTCAAAAACTTACAGCTTCTCAGTCTCTGCCTCCAGACTCCTTCAGCTATTTAGTGCAGTATGCTCCCGATACTTCATTCTGCTCATCTTATATAGATCGAATAAGATTTGTGTTATTAGTCAAACGGCAAATTTATTCAAATCACACAATAATAAACAATTCAACCATATAATAAAAGTTATATGCAATATGAATTTATAAAAAACATTCTTAAAATTGATTTCTCGTAACTGTACCTTATATTGACGATGCCGAGAAACGTTCATGATCTTTAAGGTTTTCCATCATCCTCTAATTTCCATTAAAATTACTAGAATTCTATGACGCAAAGCAAATGCTCGAAGATGACAGTATGCAACATCGAGTAAGAGTAATTATGGCTTTCATCAATGTACAAGCTACTGAACTACTAACATATTAGATTACCTAATGGCCAACATACATTCCCTCACATTGGTAACCTTTTTCAGTCTCCTTAGCGTCGACTTGTACTTAAGTATGTTCGGATTGCTTGATTCATCCGTCCTTAGCTCCTTCCGTCCTTAGTGATGGTAATCCAATGTTTTGCTGGGTTTTATTATAATTGAAACTAAATAATTTATATCTATTAGATTTGTTATTAAGTAGTAACGAAAGATGCGAAAATATAAAGCTATCATTTTCTCTACAGTACGTTTCGTCAAAAAGTCGTGTACATTTGAAAACGTACTTTTTACAATACTTTTATTTAATAACAAAAATTAAGAAAGAGTGTTAAGCTAAAATTAACTTTATATACAAAAATACGTTACTTGAGTTTCTAACGTTACTCTATTACCGGTCTATACCGGTCTATACAACACTGCAATTTTATTACGCACCGAACACCCTTAGACTAAATATACATGTTTACTCTCCCATTTTTCACTACTACTTCTACTAGATACTTTTTCAACTAAAGTTCATTCTCTTTCTCATTAACAGATCTTTGTTACGAATTGTTACAGAAAAATAAGTAATCAAAACCACTGTTAAATTGCTATTGTAACAAAAGTCTTCTTACGGTCTCTTACACCAGAACGATTAAAATGTAACGGTATATTACTCGGTAGCCGGGACAGTCTTCCAGGCCAAGGCTTGCTGATGTTGCTTAGGTACAGAATCCCTAGGTAGCCAATTGTTATCCTTTTCTCTCCCTCCTAACAAATCATCACAAATAGCAGAACTACTCAACGTAGAACATTACTCAAAGATAGGGATAGGTTGAGAATGAAATTACTAACTCAGACCCGGAAGACCAGGCGCAGACCCGGAAGATCAAACTGCTGTTTGCTTCGAGCTTTAAGGTAGATACAGTAATCAATGAGGGTCCTAAAAAAACTTTACCGTCAAGCGATTGTTTGGTTGTTACACTCCGTAAAATATTATTATATGGTTTCGGGATTTTCTTACTTCCTCTCTTACGAACAAATTTCTATCTTCCTCCTACACATTTACTTATCCTATGTATGGTTTTTATTTCCGCAACCATCGTTGTAAATATTAAATTAACTAGTTGAAAAAACCCCAGACAAGATCAAGGAACCAGCCGCGATATTTTTTATTAAAATTTTAACATAATGTACTAAGAGGAAAACCTAAGAGAATTACTAAGAAAAACGCTTACTTATTTATTAAATAATGTTACAAAAATGGAGCTATTCAGGCGTGGAGAGTAAGTGATCTGGCACTTTAGCGGAATACATGATAACAAATTATTGGGCGTTAATAATAAGTCAGATAAAAGTATGATTATGAAATAATTAATGTATCCTTAACCTTATGTTTCTTCGGGTTAAACAGATCGAAGCAAGTTACTGCGATCTCGTTACAATCGCGGCAGCCCATGAAAACGGACCTAGCATAAGTCCGAAACTAGACAAGCCATCCCAAAAAAACACGTAAATTAAGCTGGTACATAATTTAATCTGCTAATTTAATATTAATATTAATTTAATTAATAATTTAATTTGCTAATAAATCTTTCAGCGCCGAGAAATTGCGTAGAACATTTTCATTGGTCAGGTCCACATTGAACGCCCATGTTCG
Organism: Apyrrothrix hygieia; assembly: GCA_018245845.1. Taxonomy (NCBI): domain Eukaryota; kingdom Metazoa; phylum Arthropoda; class Insecta; order Lepidoptera; family Hesperiidae; genus Apyrrothrix; species Apyrrothrix hygieia. Next base: position 2,285 of record DWEG01000794.1, on the reverse strand, counting down.
TGAGATATCTTACCAGTTTTACGAACATCTAGCAAACGGTGTCATAAGCTGGTTAAATAACGCAACACGATATCTCCTGCATATCTAGCACTGACCTATTTCTGTATCAGTTTATGTAGCAACAGTAAATTCTAATGTAAATGACAATTGTGTTTTATTTATAATGCCAGCGTACCCGATTACCTACAAACAATTGTGGGCTTTGCGTGAAAGCCGTAAAGTAAAAGTTGGCGACTTAGATATTGCCGTACATAAATATTGGCTTCATGTTTGTGAATGAGTGTGCTAAAAATTACACTGGACTTAGGTAACATTAGTATCTTAAATTCTAATAACGTTACGTAAGACACATATTTTATTAATTGTATTAACATTGCTGCGTAGATTTAATTACGTCCCCAAGTGAGATGCTATCTGAGAAAAATACCAGAAACACAACATGAGTACTACCGCAACGTGCTGTGTCAAAAATGCTAAGATTAATAGCTTTCAAGTCACGGTCAAAGTTAGCGGGTTAGTGACCTGTGAACTACGAGTCAGATTATATCCTTTCGATTGTATTTCGTGTGGCCTTGTGAAGTGGAAATAATGTACGTTCAGTACTAATAGGTGTCTGGCTTCCGTGACTATTGGCGTTATTGATTCTCGTTTCTGACCAACTAATGAACTACCGGACCTTTAAACTCACTGGATCAATTGTTACAGCCTTTACCCATACTACTATTATCAATTAAACAACTCTACGCAGATCGTGCACCAATAAATCCTTCTCAAATTATTTTAACATTCACCAATGGCGCATATAGTATAGAAACTATTTATCAAAATCACGATTTCTACGAAATTACCTAGAAATATAAATAGAATTTGTACATTTGTACATATGTATGTATGTAAACATGTACAATTACAATCCCATGGACAGCACGTAGTTTGAAGTACGAGGTTACATATTTAAGTTACGTAATTATGAAAAAAACCGTACGATGATCATACGCACAATTTTGAACTATTATTAATTATTCAATTACTACGCACGTCGGGCCATCTCGTAATATATCATGGTGCATGTCAATACCAACATTGTATTGTATTCATTCACAAATTCTTTCGTCATACAAATGTAATATCAATTTCGAGGGATCACATTTCGACCATAAGTTTGGTAATACACAAGTATTCCTCATTGATTTACTTACTAGTTACGAATACCAGAGCTAACCGCGATGTGGTCAAAAACAGTACATTGGATATTGTTCTCTCATAACTGATTTTGCAATAATAATATCATGTTCATACGTTTTTGGACAAAGTACAAATAAATTTGAATGATTTAGAATTACATCTGTTTTGCTAATAATTTCCTTTTAGTTAAAATACGAGGTTAAACTAAACATTATTCTGCTTTATATGCGTTTTTTTTATAATTCATACACAGATTAAATTTAATCAAGATATGTTTACTTGCATATTTATTTTATCTATGTACGTAGGTACTCGCTACTACCATAATATAGTTAATTGATATTTTGTTTCTTTTATATGCAATTTCCTTTATAGATATACCACTGGAATTACGTTAGCAATGCCTCAATTTATTCTGCTTATGATATGTTTACACGAGAAACAATTTAATTAGACTATTAATTACTTACTTAGCCAATTTATTACACTAAGCGAGTTAAGTTTACATGTATTAGATGAACCTAGTTTTCGTCTAGTAAAGTCAATCATTTTTTGAAAATCTTGTGATAATCGAGCCCAGCTCATGACTTATTAGCAAAATCTTTGCTACTATTATTAAAATATTTCATGAACAGAAAAAATCTTTCAAAACCTCTATTAATTTATTTGTTAATTTACTGTATAGTTATGTATGTGTCTGCATTTTTATGTATTCATTTGTTTTGTTTTATATATTATAAGGTGTAATACACAAAATATAAAATACGTAATACTTTGACATTTTTAGGCATTAGTATCATGTTATTCCTTCGACTACAACTAATTCCATATTTCACCAATCCTAATAGACACAGCTGGAATGCAAAGACATGACTAATTTACATTTTCATTTAATCGATAAATTTAATTTTTGAACAATATTATCATTTTCTAATATATGTGGTGAACAAAAGGCGGATCTATTTTAGTAGCATTACGCAACGTGGGTGTAGATAATAATTAAAAGCTTTGCCGCTGCAGGGCGCAGGCGACGACGGAGTGAGGGCGGCTTGAGATATGACAAGTAAAGGCACGCAATGAGCGACCTCGCGGTGTCAAAG
>DWEG01000793.1:0-10003 GCA_018245845.1 Apyrrothrix hygieia | reverse complement strand
TTAAAAGTACTTTATGAACAATACAATTGATGAAAATAAAGAGCAAAGTTAAATGACATTAAAGTGAAAATTACCTAAAAACATCTATAATTTGTAATTAATAAAAATTTATAATGTGTATCAAGTCTACACTTAACATTAACCGCTAGAAAGGCAGTATCAGCTAAGACAAGAGACGAAGGTTAATTAATACAAATATACAGTCCCATTGGAGATAATACAAAATTTGTTAATATACAAGTAAAGCAATGACAAAGTCCATAGAGACATAACTGAGAATGCAAGATTTATATCAAATATAACTCACCACTCCACTCTTATAAAATTCATTAAGAACATATCATCAAGTCTTGGTGACGTAGTCAGTAAAGAATGTAGTGTTTAAATCTATAAACTAACCTCACACACACTTTTACTTAGTCGCAAATAGAAAGCGTTCATGTACATTCAGAACGAGTACTTTGTCAATGACTTGTCAATTGATCTAGATAACTTTTAAAAGTTGCTTTATAAAAATAGGATATTAACAAGTGCTTCTTAGTGATTTATAAATTACGTTTTTTACTAATGGTATTTCAAAGTTCAATGTATTATATGTAAATAATACATCAACAAATTGGAAATGGCATGTAAATAAGTCGGTCATCTGGAAAATTACATTTAAGTAACTTGGAAATCCTGCAAATTACACATGAATAACTTAAAAATCTTATGAAGTTTTCGGTTGAAATTTTAAATGGGGATACATTTGATATGTAGTATTATTCCATCCCGTATGTCCAGTGTGAGGATTATGGGCATAACCCTTTGGGGGAGGCGCATGTACAGCAGTGGACTGCAGTAGGCTGATGATGATGATTATTATTCTGTTGAAACTTTACACAATGTTCTTTTAGTTACAGTCTAGGAAATTGTTGTATACGGGGGTGACATAGTCAGGTAATTGACAAAACCAGTTTAAAAAAATTCCATAAATTCAAAATTGTACATGAAAAACCAATTTTATTTACGCTCCTTCGCATGTTCATTGTTGCATGTCACATAATTATCGATTGCACATATGTATGTTATGTAAATATAAAGTCAGACCGGTGGCAGTTATGTAGTCGATAAGCAAAACCTAATGGCTACTTGTAGGATATTATTTTCAGTTCTGCTGACACGATTATTTTGTTTAGCTTATCATTTCATCAGCTGACGCTACTGGTCCTACCTAAATTTGAACACAGCCTTCCATTAAATTTAGTTCTGCCACGGAATAGACAACTCCGGCCTAAAAGGTTAACCATAAACATTAATGTATAGTTTAATCAGGGATCTGGTTATAGACTGATGCATATCAACATACAGTTTCCAAATATGTAGGTAGTTGTAAATAACATTTAATAAACGGCTCAATCGCGTAGAATGGCTGTTGATAAATCTAATTTATGTATTTAACGTCAATAATATATTCGAGATTAACTATGCTAAAGATATAAAAAGAATTGTTTTTGTTAAATTTAAATATGATTTTTTTAAAGAAAAGGCTAGATCCAAAAACAGCCTTTCTAGTTGATATGAGATAATACAAGCACATGTGGGTCGTTGTAAAGTCTGTTCACGTGTCACCGGCTGTGTCGCGGGTGCTGTTCGCACACGGCGCCGGCCGGCCCTCAGAGCAGCCCCACATCGCGCAGGGCTGCGTCCACGGTCTCGTCCTAGTGCACACCCCATAACGCAAGCGTTATTTAAGCATCGCCCAACCAATCGCTCTGGGCTAACACATATACAAACCAATCCTACGAGCGTACAATACCATAATTTGTTAAGAAGAAACCGGTACTCCCCTGGATACAATTTTAATATCGTCCAATCGACTTATGCAAAGAAGAATCGCAAATAATATAAATCACGCAGCTATTTACTGCGAACAACACTGTGGTGGAATATATAATTTTATAAAATTATATTTATAATTATCGCTTTAAATAAATAATATTTAATAATAATACATTCCTATCATAAATGTATATACATACACTATATGTTTTTTCTATTTATATATCTTCCACCAATTCCTAGAACACATATGTATACATGCCAAATGTCACAGTAGCCGTTCGTTGATGTAACTACAGTTTATATCAATTTTAATGAACACCATAGATACTCTTTAAAGCATAATGTTGAGTGTTTAAGCAAGATTCATATATGCTCCATTTTTATAAAGCATGTATTCACAGAAAACGGTTTAATGTTGTAATGCATAAAAATCATACAGACACTATATACCTAAATATGGTAGGCGAGCTATAAGCGCGTATTTAAGTGAAAATGTCCCGTTGATAGTAAGAGAAAGAACATGTATTTGATAATGCTTAAATTGTATCTGATTGGCTTCTTCAGTAATTGACGCGCGTAGTTTCTGGTGGATACAATAATTTACAGTGAGAAACAAGTACCAAATTCATTATCTTTCTCTCTTTATCGACGAGACTACGTTTTGCATAGCTCGCCTACTTTATGTATATAATACCTCTGTGATAAAAATGCATGATGTTAATATATATATAATAAGTAGACCATAACCGTACTGCAAAGCAATTTTTTCGTACTGTTAACTGCCAAAACCATAGCCAAATATTTGATAGGAGGCATAAGTACCAATGGTTGTCATAGCACTAAATAACATTAAATATTGCTTAATTTTCTATAACAATTCTTTATAAATAGTCAAAATCTTCTAGACCCAGAACAAGTATAACACATGTATGTTACAAGAGTCCCATCAATTTAAGTTTTTGCTACTAACATACACAAGCTGTTAACAGAATTGTATGGCAACACTGTATTATGGCGTCAAAATATGTACAAGTTTTGTACATCCAAAATTACCTAAGTTAAATTAAATAATACATAAATTGAAATATAAAAATTATGTTTAAGGGCAATTGTCGGTGTTGATGGTCTAAAATGTTGTACTCGTAAATCGCGGTACCTTGCGGTGATACCCATGGCTTGGTACCGCAAATATTGGCTGGACGTATTAAGTATTGTATAACTGTTAAAATCTTACAGAAATTAATAATAAGATTGCTAATTATTATATAAATTGAGGCTATGACAACTCGGGTTAGGAATAGGGCATTCATGCAAGAAAACAGAATTTTAGTTAAAATCAATGTATTTCGACATCCCATTACAATTAAATGCGCATACAGCCAGACAATACAAATGTAGGGCCACTGTTTTATAAAATTGAAAAAAAAAAGGTAAGAACACAGGCATACACCCAGACATTTCTGGGTTTGCACACAAAAGATGTATAGACAATATTGGGGAAAAGATGTATTTCAGAAATTGTTCATTGTTGAGGATCTTGAATTTGATAAAACAGTGTCTTAAACAGAGATACATTTGCCGTTGACTAAACTACACAAATATAAAGCGATGTACATACAAGTACTGACACTATAATAATAATAAAATTAATAATCCATACGCTAAGTAAATAAAATACAATACATCTGATACAATGATTATGACCAGCACCAATTTCAATATGAATACTGAATGTACACTTCAACAGGCATATTTTTAATAATAGAAATCTTTATTTTTTTGTAGGGTTTAAACGAGAAGTTCGTATTATTTAGAATGTAACTGCAGTCACAACAATATGATTATTTAACTGACATGTAGACAGACAGGTTAGCATACACTAAAGTCAGTTATAAACAGTGACAAATGTCAAAGCTATGACATATGAAAACTGTCAAATATCAAGTACATGACATAAATATTGTCAAATATCAAATACATAACATAAACATTGTCGAATGTTAAATACCCGATATATAAACATTGTCAAATGTCAAATATATGACATTAACTTTATGAAATGTTTTGAATTGAAATACTACTATGGGTGATGGTTTCTGTCAACTACATTAACACAAATGTAGTAAAAGACTAGACTTAGCGATGGCAACTTGAATTGAGAATATCGTATCATAGTTAAGTGATTTGAATGCTTTGTATATAATGTCAATTCTCGGTCTTATGATGAAATGTTATGTATTGTGTCTGGTTACGTTAAGAATATTTATAAGCGTAATGAAATAAAATAGGAACTATTAAATGAGGAACGCAAAGGATGTATCTGATTGGTGGGCATGCAGAGATTGAAGCTCAAGCTAAAAACTTTTAAAATAATACTGTATAAAGTAAACATATAATTCATGCCATGCAATAAATGGTAGGTTCAGGAAATATAATTTATTAACTGTATCTAAATAAATATGAGGAATTTTTAAACATATTGTTCAATTTGTAACAATCTGGTAAGTGTAAATTATACAAGTGTTTGCATTAATATATCCAAAGAAGTATATTTTGTATAAGTCGAACAGCTTTTATAATAAACAGGACTTAGCTTTAATAGCTTTGAATAGATACTGTAGTGGTGCATAGGTAACATAGAAAGCCAGTTTTGATCATGAAATTTGACCTTGTATATCACATAAACGTGCATTTTTTTAATCAAATTTACTATTGAACTAGTTACTAGAAAGCAAAATAATAAAACGTAATGCGTAATATTCAGAATGATTACCTTCAGTATAATTCAGAAACCTCCAGAACAGTTTAAACCATGCTCTGTATTGGCACTGACAGTTATATATTAGGATTTTGTTATTGCTGGGTGCTGCCACTAATAATAATATGAAGTAATAAGACTTTTTACTGGTATCACTTTTACAAGTTATTTAGAATTAAGGGACGTCCGCGCATGGCAATTTCTTGAAGCGATTCAGTTGCGCGACGGACGCGAACCAGTTGCGAGTCATATCACTGTCACTACAGCATTGATACTAGGCATTCAAAATCGAGAGCGCCGCTCCATCCCCCGCTCTTTAACTCAATCTCGTCCGAAACAGTAGTGCGTTAGTAGCGATTCTGAAGCGATGATGTATCGATACTGAATCGCTTCTATCTCGATTTTCGTATGCGGCTTAAGGTCAAAAGTAGCGTTCACGAAACGTGCTACTGTATCGTTGCAAAAAGTCGGCGTAGCCAATCGCCCTAAACTCTGATTGTAAAGTATTTACAGGGGTGTTTTAAGGATTAGTTACAAAATTTTTTGGTCTCAAAATTATGATTATGTAATAGTTATCTTGACTCTTTTATAATTTTTCTTGGGGCAACAGGGTAATAGAAGAAAAGAAAAGTAATGAAAATTATAATGTTACTGGGTAGATAGCAAGGTAGGTAGGTAATAGAGGTTATCAATATGTTTCACTTTTGCTTTCTCTCGAGGTAATAATATTACATAAAACAATAGCGACAAAAGAAAACAATTGTAATTATTATTTTTGAACTCCAATGTAGTTTCTCTTCTCTCCTGTGTTTCTTATTTTAATGATGGTCTAGATACTTAGCCTCTAAATGTACAGTATGACATAAATCAACATCTAGCATTCCAACTAATATTTGATTTGAACTAAAACTGCCTTATTCTTTATGAGAGTATCATGTGACTGGATGGTGGATGGTAAGCGAAGCGTTAGTAATACATTAGCATATTTATCTCTCGGGTTCATCAGTGCAAGAGTCCCTCGTTCAGATCCTGATCGCCACCAGTGCATGCGAACGTCACAACAAAACACAAACAATATTAGCTGTGCAGTGCAATACAGAAGAGCCAAGAGGTAGGGAGAGTCCGCTGGCCTCATAGTTGAAAAAATTTTAAGAAACTCTAATGTGTATGCGGATAAGGTTGTATTTTGTGTGTGCAGTATTTTATCATGTTCTAGGTTTCGTTCATTATCTCTTGACATCACTCATTGAAACCGCAAATCGGTTAGAATAATATTAACTATTTAAATATATATAACATTCTACTTATGGGGCTACAAAAAATCTAAAACTATAAAATCTGATCAATAACTTTTCTTTATCTACAGCCACTTAATAATTTTATTTAATTGGAACAATTTATTACAAAAGCTCATTTTAATTTTACTGATATGTTTGCATATCTTGCAATTTACATTATATTTTTTAATAGACAGTGATCCTATGTTAAAACTAACGATATTTAAAATATCTAGTATGAATCAAAAGGCACTACTGAGGCCACTGTCCTATCAAACTGGTCCACATTATACTATAATTAAAAATTAATTCACATGACTTAAGGGAGTTAAAAAATACTTTATTCAGTCATTGAACAATACATCTTGTTACTTCATATCTTCTATTTTTACTTACATACATCTGAAGTCTATGGTGACCAAGACTTTTAGGTTATATGTACTGCACATAAATAGTGTACTAGACGAAGGGCATGAAAAAAATATCATGTTAAGCCCTTTGGTGTCTTGGACATGATTCCGAGCTTCACATAGTCATAGAAGACCCACTGTATTTTGATTAACGATATGTTTAATTATATACTTGCAACATTAACACCCAACTGTCACTTAATATTAAAGTGCAAAATTGCGCTTACCTGAAATGGGTATCACATATTTAGTTACAGACTGAACAAAATATTTTTAACCATCTTAGTCATTATTCATCTCATACTGAGTAGCACTTGTTTCTAATAAATATAATATTCATAACCACTCATTGACCGAGTGATATGTAATAGCAAAATCCACAGACTAGAACCAATTGGTTGTCTATTAGGAAATATAAGCTTCTAGACTTTTTAGTGAACTACCATAGAGTGGATTAAAATAGAGATTATTACAGTGTTATTACCTGAGAGTGGATTTATATATTAAATAGTTTAATTAGTGGACAGATATATTGTAATTAATACAAAAACTGGCAGTGCACTGCCCTGCACAATAACGATAGGAACAGATGTATTAATATAGTTTGTTAAGATGTAGAAAATTCATTTAAAGATAAGAATTATATAAGAATATTTCTTGTACAAGCTTGTATAACAAAACAATGGAATTTTGGATATCCCGAAATATATATTAGCTATATTTAAAGTCTAAATAAAAGATGAAAAATTAGGCATATCTGAGCATAGAATGAAGCCTAATTAATTAAAAGAAATATATGCCCCGCAACCTTAAAATCCACAAACCACTAGTTCACCAATAACATACCATGTTGAGAGTGGCATTATAGATGTGATTACAGTAAACGAAAATATAATTAACGACCATAATTAATAGAGAATAATTGCACTGTAAAAAAGACAGACATGAGAGACAAAACACAGCCAGATATTAGCATCCGGCAAAAGCAAAATTAGCAAAAACCGAATATGACTAATCAGGATGAAGTTGGACTAATAAGAATATTGTTACTGTATGAATTGCCATTGTGAATAAAAGATGTTATGTCTCTTGTTTTAAGCATTATTACTAATATGATAATAATGAAATAATTCATGAGTACTGAAAATAAACTGTCATATTTACTTGTAGGGAGTGGTAATTGAGTACCATTGCACTACTAAGAGCATACACTGACACCAGGCTGCTTTATATTGCTGTGTAACAAATTGACATTTCTAATAAGTTGATGAAATTCAAGCAAAACTTATAGTATGCTAATTCAATGAGGATAGCATATGTATTTTATGTTTATTCATACATAAAATGTATTATTGTCTTAGTACCGCGGTGGACAGGAGTCAGTGGGGGAACCACTTATTAAACAAGACTAGTAGCTGTACTACAGTGCTCGGTTGATAAACTTGTCGAAAAACTATCAAAACCACAGAACATTAACACCAATACAACTGCCACCTTGCATTTACATATATTGTGGAAGTTATTGTTGAACTGATATTGGACTCTTTGGTGATAAAGGTGTCTATAGATACTACATTATAAATTGTCTGAAATGGATGCATGGGTCCAAGGGCCATGAGAAAGACAATGAATATAGTGTTCGATGATCAATATCATCAATTAGTACTATCTTCTATGATTAATATCTTTCATGTTTATTATCTTTGTATACATAACTTTCAACTGACGCACATCTAGAATACCACACTCAACATGAACATTCCAAAGAGCCATAAATTACACAAGTTCATTGTCCTGGCTACTGACCTCTTGCAGCAGATCCTGTGCAGCGATGGCTTTCAGCACATTCTTCTTGCTGGTCTCCTGCAGTTCACCACCAAGCACCAACTCGTCTAAAATGAAGTATGCCTTTTCGAAGTTGAAGATTATATCCAGTTCGCATACCTGGAAAATATATGAAACAATGAAACACAAATTCATAATGACATTTTTAATATTGCAGTCATGCATTATCATAAACCTATCAGTGATATGTACATACTGTATGCATATTGAATATATATCACAAGACTTTAACCCTGACCAATATTCTTAGTTACATTGTATTTAATAGGCCAGCCACTGGTATGCACATAGTCATGGTTTCATTTTATGGACGTATGTAAACATGTGATCTGAATGAGAGTTATTTATAATACTACATAAACATGCAACTGTGTTCCAAATCTATTTGACCGAGTTAGTTACTTTTCTTTATCTGATCACATTAGTGAAAGAACTGAAAGTTAAGATTACACTTACACTGCCAAAGTACTTGTCAAGTAGTTCCACATATCGATGGATTAACTCCAGAGTCAGCAGTTCATTGTCTTCTTGTTCCATTGCACAGCAGAAGTACAGTGAGGCATACCTGTAAACAAATCATCATTTTATCCTATTGATGGCTTAGGAATTTTCCCACACCTGCAGTTGGCCTAGACCACATATTACTTTAATACTGCATTGGTAGAGATAATAGAAAGAGACAAATGTCTAATTAACATTATTAATTATCTTCTAAAAATAGGAGTGAAGACTAACTATTTGGAACTATATCTGAAGCACAGAAATTTTTGCTTGTAGTTGTTGTAATTTTGCAAATCACTTGTTGTAAGTGACCACATTATGACTATAAATGTGGATAATTAGTAAATAAAAAGGGTAATTAAAAAAACTCATTAACCACATGGCTGGTAGGAAAGTTTTAATGACCATATATAGTTTTATCACTACAAGAACTGTCTATGATCTGAATATTTTTTAGTAGTGGGATGTCACATGGGTAATCATCATCAACATTTTTATTGGTTCACTGCGTGACATAAGCCTCAGCTCAGATTGGGAAGGAGTTAAGGTCATAGTCTGTGCAATACTCACATGAATTAACATTAACACAAATGCCAAATCAAGGCAACTAATCTAAGTCCCAATCAATTCAATTAGACACCAAGATTGTTTATCATGTATTGTTATATACACACTTGTAACATGATTACAATTTGTGTGTAACACTAGATATTTTTTTGACGGCACCAAGGGCACAGGTTTTTTAAAATGTAAATGATGAAGATCGCAGTGTGCCATGCTGGCCAAGTATTGTTTGGTGCACTACAAATTCTTTACAAAACATTATGGAGAACTGTTAGGTGGGCAGTTATTCTCATATATTTTCTTTCACCATTAAAAGTGATATTTAAACTTCAAAACATATATTTAGTAAAGAAGTGAATACCGTAATTGAAACTCAGGGCCCCTGCAGCTGAAATCTAAATTCTAGTATGAGATAAATATAAAAAAATATTACCTCATGTAATGTAAAAAAACCTACTAATCATAAATACTATGTATCAAAGCTTTTTATATCATTCAAAGTAGCAATATATTTGATGTTAGCAACACATATATTATCTATTAAAATTATCTATTAAATTGGGCAAAAGTATAAGTAAATTACAAGAGTAACTGGAATTTTTTATAGTAAACCTATTGCCGCTGAAGCAACTGTATATAAATTGAGACAAAAGACTAATTCTCTTGAGTGAATATTTGAAAGTCACAAATATTAAAAAAAATATATACATTGTTATGGAAATAGACATCAATGGCTAGGCCCAAATATGACTATAAACTATAATAACGAATTTTAACCTTTTTAGACGTTTTATAAAATTGTTTTACCACTACTTCATGAAATT
>DWEG01000792.1:0-10005 GCA_018245845.1 Apyrrothrix hygieia | reverse complement strand
CAAATTCAATAGTACTCGATTCGGGATTTGAACCAGGACCTCTTAGTCGGCAGTCGCGCTTGCAACCAACACGACCAACGAGGCAGTCAACCTATTTAAATACATATTTATGAGTATACATGTATGTTTATTCGGCGTCTGGTTTCAGTAATTAATATTCTACGGTCGGCAAGTATTGGTTATGTTCTCACAGTTCTCACGTCGTCGAGAAGAATATGGAGAACTGAGAAACATTAGCTTTTTCAAGGTGTCCTTCGCGATTGTAACAATTGATACACAATCTTCTAAATGTATTTAATTACAATAGACATTTCCCTACGTGCCGGGATTCGAACATTAGACCACCGTAGTGTTGATCTAAAATTCTAAACCACTAGGCTATCGCCACTTTATTATCGATAAAGCCATTGAAACGTCTAGCGCTCATCAAGAAATGAACGGCCAATTATATTTTTCTTTTAACAGTACAACCTCTTGTGTTATTTATAAATCGTGGGAAGTATTAACAATTGAACAGAAAAACCGCATAAATGAAACGTTGCTGTACTGTTTTTTCTGAACGCTTGCCGCTGACTTTTACTTGTCTGTGGCACATGAATGTTGCCAGTCTTAAATGTCAGATGATTATTTTTTTACTACCTACGTTTAGTTATCCGATATAATTATAACAAGTCGTATTACATCATATTGCAGTACATTTTCGTCCTAATGTCTAGGAACTTGAGGTTCAAATTAATATGCGAAGTTTCGAGATTGCCTGTTTGGCAATTACACAATTCTCCTTTGGCTGAATATGTGTATTCAATGAGTGGATGTAGTTTCCTACTTGATTGTATACTCTGAAACGCTCTTGTAATGAGAAAATTTTTCTAATTTATTAGAATTATTTATTTACTCGATAATTTTTCATTTATTGTTTATCAAGATCTTACAAAATACTATAATAATTGTACACTTGAATAGATAATTTACAAAAAATAAGTGATATTTTTTACATAATTAGTTTTGACACGTGCATTCGTTAACAATAGTGTGTAGACCATAGTAATATTATTTCGATAGAGTGGGCGAACTATAAGCGCGTATGTAAGTGGACGTGTCCCGTTGATAGAAAGAGAAAGAACATACATTTGGTAATACTTAAATCGTATCTGATTGGCTTCTTAAGTAATTATTGGACAAAATTGCTGGCGGATACAACAATTTACATTTTAGAGAAACAAGTACCAAATTCGTTCTTTTTCTCTTTCTATCAACGAGACAACTTTTTGCTTGGCTCGCCTACTGTATCTATACAATACTTCTATAGTATAGATTGTCTTCGATTGACATTTATATGTGTGCGTGTGCTCACTGTGACGTCACGTTATTTCAAAAATTTCTTTTACAAAGACACGCGCTGTCAATGTAAAAAAACAAACCTCGAACGTTTACACTATCGGCTGTAATGACTTCCACAAGTTTGTGTGTTTATTTACACAGCTGTTCTAGTTAATTAACCCGTATTTAGTTACTTGACTCTTATGTGTAGGGATACAAAGCCGAATTTCCAATTCATTGTGCTGTAAAGAACAATCTGTTGTGTACTATATTGGTGTCTCTTTCACACCTTCGCAAACAGCAAGCGATAACAGATGTAATTGACGCCTCAACCGTACTCTAATTGACATTAACAATTAAATAAATAGGTTACTTTTTTACACTAGTAAACGTTACCCGAAGAGGTGGGCAGAGTAGTGTAGTACACTCCCAGGTTTCACCAGTTACGTTTACGACACAATATGGAATAGGGGTGAGTCTATTACTATACACCGGCCAGTGACTACTCCGGGCCACTCCTAGAAATTTAAACTAGTAAGAGAAATAATTCTCAATTGTTCAAATATTCAGGTGCAAGTCTGATGAACTAAATTCGCATTGTACGCGAATGTTTATACATGCAGGTCTAGAACGACCCGGAAGAACTCACCTGTTTTAACTTCGTAGGAGAGATACTGGCTGGCTGGGAGACGGAACTCCACAAAAATGGCGTCCGTGTGTAAAAAGACTGGCGAATGCAGTATAAGTACGTCAGGTCTGTAAGGATCGAGATATTTGGCACTCGGTGCTCCCTGCCTACCCCACAGTGGACCTGGAGTGACGATATCATGGTATAGAAATATTAATAGCAATCGAAAAACAAACAAGTTTTCGTGACCACAGCGGCTTTGTATATACATTTTTACATACACACATATGTATTTATGATAACGAATTTCAAACACTTACTAATTATGTACGTAAATATTCAATTAATAAAAACTGGTAATAATGCAGTCATGCTGCTCAATACGTGTAAAGGTCAACTACTTTTAAAATCCAGGCATAAAATATTATTCCAACATCATTCCATGCCCACATGTATAGTGCAAATCTGTCTGTTCAGTTCTCAGGTTGCTGTTCAGTACGGACGTATCTTGAGCCCTGATAGAGGGTACAAGCTACTTAGAATCTTGTCAAAATTCAACCCTTGAATAGAGAAATAGGATACGAGTTCTTCATCAGCATCAACTATTGTAAAGTTCTCCTGTTGGACACGGGTCTCCTCTCAGAATGAGGACTGAGGCCGTAATCTGCCGCTCTGGACAAGGTCAAGTTGGTAGACTTCACATGTCGTGGATATCATTATGGAAAATTCTAAGTTGTACAGGTTTTCTTGTTTCGTTTCCTCTTGCAGTTAATTTTAAAAGTGCGTTTATGTGAAGAGCAGCGGCCAGAATTTGAACCCTTGGGCTTCAGAGTGGAACGGTGAATTTGAACTGGGCTATCGTTATTTTTATTTTATTGTCTGACCTAAAACTAAGTTGTAAAAGCCGTGCTTAAGACTTATACACCTAAATATGCTCTATCAACATACTTGGTTCATTGTAAAATGTTGTCCAAGGTTAATAAAAACTGCATATTAAAAATTGTTTTTATTGAACACATATGTATGAAGATCTTAATATTTAAATAATTATCGTATAAATAACAATATTATAAATAATAATTAAATACATGATGTATAAATATATACATGAATAATATTCAAAAGGAAATACACAATGTTAAGTATGCTAATGCGCTTGGACTAATGTAATCAATGCATTTTTGACGATGTTTTTCTGGTCTTTATTGTCACAATAACAGTTTTGTTACTGCGAAGTAATGATACTTAATATTAACATGCACATAATGTACCTAGGTGTGCTGGGTTTTGAACCTAGGACACCCGGAGCGGGAGCCTGAATTCTAAAAGTACGCTATCACTGCTCGAGTAAGTAGAAACGACAGTAACCCATTCCGTAGCTAAAAGGTCAAAGCGGATGTCTAATAATTTAATTCTAACCGTCGGTGTCGCTGTCATATAATTCAGAAAGAATTTATAAAAAAAAATATTTTAATCTTAAACTTATTCGCTAAGGACCTCATAACTACATGATTCGACACTTGCTTGCCCGCTTACATTTGGTATACGAATATTTAGTTACATACAATTAAATAACTGCCTATTTTAACATAACTGACTGCCTCGTTGGTCATGTTGGTTGCAAGCGCGACTGCCAATCGAGAGGTCCTGGGTTCAAATCCCGGGTTGAGTACTATTGGATTTTCCTTAAATTACAATTTCTAGTAGTGGCTCGAAGTCTGGATTAGTGCCCGGTGTATGGCAATAGACTCACCATCTATTCCATATAGGGACGTAAAAGTAACTGGTGAAACGTGGGAGTGTATTACACTTCTCTGCCTACCTCTTCGGGATTACAGGCGTGATGTTACGTTTACGATTAAAAAATATTAAAAAGTAGATTGGTCCAAAATGTAGGTAGGTACTGGTATAAAATAAAAGTAAAAAAAAGATTAATTCAAGAACGGTTATCATTCGCTCCAAGGTCGCTCCGTCCACTCGCTCGCACATCGATTTCACTGCGTTATGTTTTAGATTTAATAATATTGGGAACGTCATCGAAATTAAGGCATTTTGTATTTAGAAACGACTGCCTCGTTGGTCATGTTGGATGCAAGCGCGACTGCCGATCGAGAGGTCCTGGGTTCAAATCTGGGTCGGGTACTGCTGGATTTTTGTAAGTTTGATTTCACGTAACTGGTGAAAAGTGGGAGTGCACTACACTCCTCTGCCTGCCTCTTCGGGGATTACAGGCGTGATGCTACGTAATGAAATAAACCGATATCCTGATCAGGAGCGCGTAGAACTGGTGGATTCAAAAAGGTCGTGAACTGTGGCCTTGTTTCAGGAAGTCCTATGTCCAGCTATGGATTTCTGTGGTTTAAAATGATGATGAAACGAGTAACAATATGATATACGTGTTTAAGGTGTATAGTGTGTACATTATAATTGTCCCAACAATTGAAAAAGTTCTGTAAATGTCAGTTATAAAAGGAATGTTCAATTGAAACCGTGAATTCCTACTTTGTTCTTAACAACAATAAATTACGTAACATCACTACGATAACAACTATAATAGATATGATATGATAGATAGTTGTATTTAACAACAAAAAGTCAATTATTTAAAGCGTAAGAAAAATAACGTAACATCACGCCTGTAATCCCCGAAGAGGTAGGCCGAGCAGTGTAGTACACTCCCAAGTTTCATCAATTACATTATTCACTGACACGAATATGCATAGCTTTGTTTCTCCTACAAAGATTTTACACATCCAGTACCAATAAACTACGTTTACTTTTGTTTCAAGTTTAAAAATGTTCAAGGTTTAAGTATTAAAAAACTGTGTCAGTTTGTTATAACTGGTTATGAAAAGAACTAAAATCGTTTCATTTAGTTTCAATTATGCTTTGTTTGTACTGTTCGTTGCAAGGGCGACTGTCGAACGTGAGGTCCTGGGTTCTAGTCGTGGCTCGAAGTTTGGATTTGTGCCCGGTATATAGCAATAGACTCACGATCTCTGCCATAGTGAGACGTAAACGTAACTGGTGAAACGCGGGAGTGTACTACACTCCTCTGCCTGCCTCTTCGGGGATTACAGGCGTGATGTTACGTTTATCTTTAATTTTATTATTAACACAGACTAGCACGTATGCACATGTATATAATAGAGTAGTGATCGGAAACATGGACCAGCAGGTATATAATAAAAGAATGATTAAAAGTACGTCACTGATATTCAGATACCGCGGTGTTCAATAGCCACGCTGTACCACGGCACACCTATAATTTATTGTATTTCTTATGTTGCATCGCATTAAGATAACGGTACGACCACCACGCCAAGCCCGTATGGGTTTTTATTATGCAATAGAACTGTTGTATTATTTTGGATATTTGAATCGACCGTGAGAACTTTTGAACCTATATGCTGGCCTATTATTGTTTGTTGGAAATCAGTTAGAATACAAGATTTTAATAACCACTACAAACAATTCTATTTTATTTTTGAGACCATTAAAGTTTATAAATTTTAAATGTAGCAACCAATCGAACTACTGCGTGATGAGTTAATAATTAATATCATATTAGTCTCCGATTGCCGGTATGGGTAAAACTTTTTATATAAAATATCTATGCATATTATTGAGATCAGTCACAACTACTCGATCGCAGTAATGTATAGACAAAATGAAACGTATCAGCGAGACGAATTACACTTTCACCGATTACAATATATCGCAATTATATACGTTTATTGGCAATGGGTGAAAGTAGGCGGCAATAAATGATTTATTGTAACATTATAAAAATAACTATTTTATTTTAAAACCACACCGCTGCGTGCTATACATTACAATGTCATTATTTCAGAAGAGTTGAGAAGTGTTACAAATAAAATTCTCGAAAATACTGTTGAAATCGAAGTAACCTATCCTACCTCACTTACTTATTAATGTATACTATATTTTCACGATTTATTTCCCGAAAGCTAAAACACCCTTTTAAAATACCTTTAACGCAACATTTGTCTTTAACATAGGAGAGAAAGATAAAAGTAGGGATTGGGTCATGAGTTTCTATTAAATTATTCCAATTCGACGATTTTGAATACTATTTTAACAAAATATAACATTTAGTTCAATGTAGGCATATCCCTTAATATATCGTGGTTATTACCAATGCAAATCAATGTATTAGCCACTCGCACTCATGGGGATATATGTAATAGAGACCCATACAGCTAAGAAAGGTTTTGTATTGTATTGAAAGAAGTCGTGAAGCCATAAAGATGGCTATATAGACAGTCAAAAATCATATAACTGTTAAAAGGTATACCGACATTTGTGGTAGCGTTTGTAGTAAAAAGTCAGAACAGAACGATTTTTTCCAAATGAAAGCAGTTATGCAGTTGCCAAACAAAACCAGGCAAAACAGTTTTTTTGCAATTGTCTGTGAATAGTCTAAGGCAAAAATTCCACTACGTGTGATGCTTCGTAACAAGACGAGCTACACTGCCACCATTTGTAATCTTCATTAGATAAAATAATGGAGCCGTGTCGATTTCTTTTTCCGGTAATTAAATTCTTGCAGCGTTTCTCATGATTATGGTCGTTAACTGTGAACAATTATGTAATTGTTTCACGAAATTTGGTTCACTGTGTTTAATTAAACGCGTTTTGAGGTTACCAAAGTGAAATAGTTTCGCGCCATATTTAATTTGATCGTTTTATATCTGTGTGCGTATTGTGGAACAATTTAACATATCGGCCTGTTCATGAGTTCAGAGTTAATTTTTTAAATGTGAACAGGTACTATTAAAGACAACACTGTGACAATTAAAACCGAAAACACAAAACAAGAGAACAACCAGTTTGAATGCGTTCGATATTTGAATCTTTTAAAAGCTACACAAACAAATCAAACACGTAATATATTACAAATCTATTTCAACGATGTTACTCTTAGTCGGATTTTACATTAGTCACGCATAGACACTATATTTTGTAATGAGTACAGTATTAAGAAACGTCTGGTAACGACGTCGGCGGTACCAACATTGCAATTAAAATTCCTCGTCTGCACAGCACTATACAATCTGGTTTGCTTTTATTCATTTTATATCGAACTACGTCAGTTGTTTCGTATCAAACGTGCCGTTCATAATGGCCGCTGACTGAGCCGACTACAAAAAAAATAGGTAGATCCCGAAGGCAACGGGCACCTTTTCTAAAAGGTAATCGCTCGGAGACTTTATATATATTTTTTTCTTATTTTCCACGGAACGCAGAGGTACAAAGAGTTAACGCAGCTGTCGAGATACAGCTGGCCGATTAAATACTGGTATGAACATAAACATAGCCGTGTAAGTATTTTAATGTCACATGGGCTGTTTCTTTCTATAATTTTATCATCCTATTAATTGTATACATGTTTTATCATTAAGGGTTTCGAGAGTATTTTTGTACAGTCCATGATTAGAACTCACTTGTATTTAGAGTGAGTTTAGCCGTTCTAATCATAAACACGTGTACACGTTTTAAAAAAATTCTATAAAACCAAACATAAATAGAAAAAAAATGATTTGATATAAAACAAAATTATTTCGTTGACACAGCTTTTGGTGCAATTCACAGAGTTGCACTTATAATAATAATATTTACTGCATTAGTAAATGTGTTTTTATTACCGTCATATACGTATTTAGCATACAATGGATGTATTATTTTATGACTGCCTTGTTGGTCGTGTTGGTTGCAAGCGCGACTGCTGATCAAGAGGTCCTGGCTTCAAGTCCCTGGTTGGGTACTATTGGATGTTTTTAACTTTGATTTTTTAGTACAAATTTCTAGTAGTGGCTTGAAGTCTGGATTTGTCCCTGGTGTATGGCAATAGATTCACCATCTATTCCATAATGGGCCGTAAACGTAACTGGTGAAACATGGGAGTGAACTACGCTCCTCTGCCTACCTCTTCGGGGATTACGGACGTGAGGTTAAGTCTTTATATTATATTATCCTATTTTAATCTTCATCACCATTTCACCCCAAACTTCGCAGCTAATCACGGTCCTTAATGTTCTGGACTACCGTTTCCCGGGGCCCTGGTCAGAACTGACTGTAATATTTTTACATTCATATAGCTGTATTGTAACATAAATATCACCATTATACCAAATATCTTTATTTACCATAATAACAAATGAAATTGACATACAAAACATGTTCATAATACTTAATAGCCTTAAAATTAGCAGGATCTTGTAAGATGTAATTTATCTTATCAAAAATATCTGCGGTAGCACAAATGATTTTAATCGTCCACATATCAATTTATAAATTTTAATCGACGTCAAGCTGGCTACGCTAATTAATAAGTAATTGGATTAAGTGTACGTTCGCTGGTAAGAATGTAACACATGTCAGATTTGTGACCCACATCGTTGTAACATACATCATAGTATATATTACATTAACATTGACGAGCTCAAACTGGCTTTACCTTTTGTTCTTCCCGCATATAAAATATCTGCTTCACCGCACATAAAGTAATGCTTTAGGTTCAACCCGCTATATTACATGTGAATTGTAAAATAAATAAATTAATAAAATAATAATCTTATTTTATTCATTTACGTGATATATCGTTACCCTGGTTTCATTTCTGATTTAAATTACTTTTTGAAGAATCTTTTACCTGCCAGTGAGAGTCCCATAGAAATCTGTTCAGCCGTTTTAAAGATTACTGCGGATAAACAAACCGACTAGCCGGCAGTTAAGTTTAAAAGCTTGTTCAGCTTTTGTTCTCGTGCATATAACAACACGAGCCGCTATGTCGAAATCAGAGATAAACAGTTAAATTTTATTTATATATGTATAGTTAAACGATAAACCATCTATAAGTAATAGCAAAAGCTTGTTATAATAATTTTATTAGCCTCAAACGAGAATAGATGAAAATCGTCAGTAATAAATTGAGCAAAACATAGAAAGCCGCTCTATTTTATACAAAGGAAGAGTTAAAATAGACCGATGTAGCAATCTACGTGTGTTATAAGGAAGTTTTCCGAATGTTTTAAGAAGATGGTGTTATTATTTGGAAACAGTACGTTGACTTATGAACCCAATTAAATCATTCGCTAATGAGGTGATTACACATAAATTAAATCGTTTGTTTTGTACAAATAGAGATATGGGAATAGACTTAAGAGGAACTTGTATTATCATGTTTATTTATGTTTATTTGTACATTTATTTATATTTCATAATCAATCATTAATTTATTTATATTAAATCCGGCTATTATGTAATGGCCGAAACCCTAATGAATGTGGTTGTATATTAGTATACATAGTATACCGTAAATACGTTATTTCATTTTTTTATTTACGGAAATGATCGTATACTTTATAAGCGGGATTAAATATATATTCTAGCAAATCTGCCATGTTGTCAAGTTAATAGTACATAATATAATAATAAAATACGTAAAAACTTAAAAATTTATAGACTTTTAACCTATTATGTAAAACAGTTTCTGACACTTGTCAATTTGTTCGTTCATCATATAAATTCCGTTTCCGTCATTACAAATGTCGTCATCCGAAATTAAGGTAATTAGGTTTTATTTTGACATCGGGGTCAAGACATAGAATAGGTACTTCTTAAGGCGGGAACTTCTTTCAATTCACGGGAATTGCGAGCGAAACCATATATAACAAATAGTCATGTATCAAGTTATATAATATTTGGTTGCAATTGAATACATTGAATATATTGAATACTATATCTCAATTCATTAATACGAATATATTCAGATATATAAACGCTCAAGGAAAATAAAAATAAAGTATACTTTTAAGACTGTAACGAGACTTCCCGCTGAACTGTCCAGCGAACGATCACTAAAACTGTCGCATCGCTGCAATTTATTACGGAAATGGTTTGGTTTCTTTATTATTGAGGATGCGTCTGTTTCCAAAGTAATACTAGGATTTAGCGCGTGCAAAATACTAATCTGCGAATACACTAACTAACGTACTGCATTTAGTTCATTTAAAAACATCGATGCGGTGTCA
>DWEG01000791.1:0-10008 GCA_018245845.1 Apyrrothrix hygieia | reverse complement strand
GTGAAACGTGGGTGTGCGCTACACTCCTCTGCCTACCTCTTCGGTGATTACAGGCGTGATGTTACGTTTATATATACTATACGATTAATCATAATGCTATTGGCCAAGGCCAATATTTGAGTCACTTCGTAAAAAGAATCATGCGTATATTTTCGCTCACATTCAAACCTGAACGGAAGGCTTGGTTTCTTTTCGTCGTTTGTCAAGTGTAACTTTATTGCTAACCTTCAAATGTATGCATGGATTGTTTAAGGAGACCACGTCCATTTTCACTTAGTAGCTTCAATCGTTAGTAAATGCTTCTTAAGTGAACGATTTAGAAGCAGATGGCGGCCGCCGCAGATTCACCTTGAGTGGCTTGTGTTGCAAATGCTTGCGTAAAGTCATTAGAAGCGTATAATTGTCGCGCGGAGCACGCACATTCGGTTCTCGTGACCAAGTTGGGGATCGTCTGGGAACTGGGCGATGTGGCTGTAATCGTCACTTTAATATACCAGCAATTCGTAAATACAACTGGTATTTACGTCTTGAAGTTGCTCCCTGAAATACTTTCCAACAAGTCGCAAGTTGGTCATGATTGAAAAACATTGCCTTGAAGTTATTAAAAACAATTAAGTATTAAATTATTCTTTCGCAATAAATTATACTTTATTTTGAAGAAGCTTTAAGGAATTAGTACAGATTAAGCGAAATACGCTAATTTGTGTAACACAACTTGTCAGAGGTCCACATTCAAGTTATTGAGTATTTGCAAAATGTCATAAATAGACCGTCTCGTACATCCAGTGGTTGCAACTGCTGAGCAAGAGGTCTTGGGTTCAATCCCTGGGTTGGGTACTATTGGGCTGTTCTCACTTGAAATTCCTAATACTACCTCGGAGTCTGTATTTTGTGCTCGGTGTTGGGCAAAAGATGCAGCCCCTATTCCATGATAGGACTTATATGTATAATGTACCTGTTGGGAGTGTACTACACGCCTCTGCCTACCTCTTTAGGAATTACAGGCGTGATGTCGCAAGTACATAAGTAACTATTTTTCTTTTAATTTCCAGTTGGTGGTGACCCTCATGGCGAGCGTGCTGGCCACTGCCACCCCCAGGAAACACTACAAACGAGATGGTGACTATTCATACAATACTTACCCTATTATTATACTCAGAAACTAGCTAAACGAATTGCAAATGATATAACTAGAAAGCTACTAAAAGAAGGCTGCCATATGTCAGAAACTTAAAAAACGAAGTTAAAAACTAGTATATATAAGATATTTCTTAATTAGCTTGTTTTATGCTATATTTTCAAACATTATGACTTAAATTGAAATTAATTTAATCCTAAGATTAGTCGATTAATGCAATTTGTAATTTCGATCGTTGGACGATTTTGGTACATGTTCTTTTGCAATAAATTATTTCTTCTTTAACGTATTTTATAATTACTTTAAAAAGACCATCTAGAGCTAGCCTCTATAGATGTACATAAGTCACAGTCGCTGTTAGTTTCTATGAAACTATCCCCGTCCCTGTCATATAATAATTGACTGATAGAAAATACCGATACGTATTAAGTCCGCTCATTGTAAAACAAAGTAAGAGAAACTGAGATAAATTAACAGCACCTTTGGTTTATTCTCCTTCTTCTTTGGCTTTGAATAGATTTAAATGCATTGTATGTACAAAAACTATAAATAAATAAATTGAAATTGAGTAACACAACCTGAATTAAGTATCTAAAATAGATGATTGCGTAGCTCCTCCGTCAGCCGACATTAAACACCGATTAAAATGAAATTTAACATTAATGGGATAACTTAAGTTTATATCATGAATATCTTTAGCTAGAACAGTTGTATTAAATAAATATGAGTTCAATATATTTCTAAGAGCTTTTATTATTTTATAAATGTTGATAGCCTGTGGATTGCTAGACATAACAAACTGTTGCGAGGTAATAGACAGGAGACACTTGTAAAACTATGTACATATATAGATATCATTATGTGTTTTACGATTCTGCTTGTCAGGGTCCGTGGCCATTAGTGCTACTGTATGCAAGCCTCGCGTATGTTTGTCCACATTCATATGCATGCATTACTGTCTGCATACACTCATTATACAAGTATACACATTCTGCATCATTGCTTCACGTTTGCAAAGTGTTTTCGTAAATTATTTGTCATGCAAGATTACATTATGTTATCTGACAACTGGCAAGGTCAAAAATCCATTAAGAATTATCTATCTTCCCCTCACTTTGTGGGAGTTACGAATATTGGAAAATTATAATACGATGAAGGTGAGAGAACAGTTTGCATTGTGATAATTGTAGCTCCGATACCTTTGTTCGCAGCGCCGCTGAGCTCGTCGTACCTGCCACCGTCCAGTGGCGGCCGCCCGTCCTCCTCATACGGCGCCCCATCCAGCAGTTACGGCGCCCCTAGACCTTCTTCCAGCTACGGCGCTCCTAGGCCATCATCGAGCTATGGCGCTCCTAGACCGTCTTCGAGCTACGGCGCCCCCTCTCCTTCAAGTTCATATGGAGCACCTGCTCCATCATCTAGCTATGGAGCCCCACCTTCTTCGAGTTACGGTGCCCCGGTGGCTCGCCCTTCATCAAGTTACGGAGCACCATCTAGCAAGCCTTCCAGCTCCTATGGCGCCCCAGCACGACCACCTGCGACCAGCTACGGTGTCCCCACCGGACCGTCCACCTCATACAACGCTCCCAAGCTGTCAAGCTCCTACGGAGCCCCTAAGCCTTCCAGTTCATATGGCGCCCCATCTGCTGGCTCTTTTGGTGGCGGTGCTCCCTCAAGTTCTTATGGTGCTCCATCGAGCTCCTACGGTGCCCCGTCAAGCTCATATGGTGCTCCCTCATCTGGAGGCTCTTTTGGCGGTGGATCTATTTCTAACTCATACGGAGCACCAGCCCCATCAACTTCATATGGTACTCCTTCATCGTCCTACGGTGCTCCGTCTTCTGGACATGGTAGTAGCGGCTTCGGATCCAGTTTTAGCTCGGGTAGTAACAGTTTCGGTAGCTCAGGCCACGGTAGCAGTGGCTTTGGAAGCAGTGGATTCGGAAGCAGCGGTCCTTCTACCAGCTATGGCACACCAGCGGTATCAGCTCCTTCCAGCAGCTATGGCGCTCCTTCCAGCTCATACGGAGCTCCAGCACCCTCCAGTAGCTATGGCGCACCAAGTTCCGGAAGTCATAGCTCTAGCAGTTTCTCTTCCGGTCACGGATCTGGCGGTATCTCCTCCGGTGGACATTCTGGCGGTTTCTCATCAGGCGGATCGGGCGGATACTCTTCAGGAGGCCACGGCTCCAGCGGGTACTCATCTGGCGGCTCAGGTGGATACTCCTCGGGCGGTTCTGGTGGATACTCCTCGGGCGGTTCTGGTGGATACTCCTCAGGTGGCTCCAGCGGGTACTCTTCTGGCGGCTCTGGTGGACACTCCTCCGGCGGCCACGGCTCAGGAGGATTTTCATCTGGAGGCGGTTCGGGCGGTTACTCCGGAGGCGTGCCGGCCACGATCAGTCAGAGCTACGACTCCAACGGTGGTTACGTGTATTAAATTTTGTTATTTAATACCATGTTACCATTACCGGTGTTTTGATGTAATGTAAAGTAAGCGCAAAAAGTACTTATGTTCTCTCAACTAGTTACCGATAAAAATATAAAAATAGAGAAGTAATAACGAGGATATAGACCGACGTCACCGTACCCTCAGCGCGACCGGCGCGCGGCGGCAACTTGAAGAAGTCTCTCTATTTATTTAGTCACTTGTTCCCGAGCTCGCCGGCGTCTGTACGTTCAGTGCCGAACGATTAGTTTTATTATTAAATTATAATGAAAAATGTACAAAAATTAGTGTAAGTACTAAGCAATTTTGTATAAATTAAACTTTTGTAAATAATATTTTTGTTTTTTATTTTTATTGTCTCGAAATGAAAGTACATTTTCCTTTACACAAATCTAACATAATGAGAAGGCTTAAAGCACATTTTACTCACTTCTTTGGAACGTTTTAATAAAGGGGCTTGTTTTTGATATTATTTTTCTTACATGCAGATATGATTTCTAACATACAAACATGTTCTCCTTATGAACAGTTATTGTAAGCCTTCATAAGCCCGTCGGCAACATTTTTGGAAACAAAGGTTTTACAAATACACGACGTTTTCGAAATTTACTTTCGTAAATGCTTCATGATAAGACATGGCGTCATGACATGACATGTAATCCATTTCAATATGTTTCATAAATATTAAATCATAAATACAAACTGCAATTATAATCAAGATTTATTTCAAAATGAAATTCATAAATTAAATTAATAAAATAAATACGCCCAGTGAATGTCATTGTTAATCTGATGCACAATCGCTTTTATAGACTCTACGCAGCGCAGAAGTTCAAACACTGTAAATCGAGAACACTTGAAAAAAAAATCTGCTACACACTTTTAATACAGCGTGAATTATTACAGTAGAAATAAGCAGACTTGAACTGTATAACTTTGGTATAGTATGAGCAAATACTGGACAACTGGATGTGTTTGAGCAAAGCTTTGTATCAGGTCGTATATGATCAGACTATTTACACCACATCAGGGCTCCGTTTTGTGGACTTAAAAGCAAAATTTTGCCTCGTAACCTGGTACAATGATTCTGGTCAATTTCTGGCCAACGATTCTGAACATAATTATATTCATATAATTTTTACGCTATTTACTTTTGTATGTAGTTCCACATTTTTTTAATCCAACATATAATCGAAATACAAATTGTTTATAAAAAAAACTCCAAATAAACACGGGCAATCAGGCGGGGTTGTAAAAAAAAAACTAAGCCAACATACTATAAGTTTATTTACGTCGCAGAAGACACTGTAGAGTTCACAACATTACACATTTTTACACATTTCAAATATTCAACAAGAACTAGGAATAAGTCAATACAAGTACACGTAACTACTGGCTAACAGTGGACCGGCCGCTTCCAAAAACCACTGCGTGCAGAGACAATACAAACCTCTATAATATCTATGCACAACGGAACATTTTTCATTTATTCTATATATTTTGGTTTAAACAAGCTAGTGAAAAGACTTGATTATATCGTTTCTTTGACTATTAAACTATGTTGTAACGAAAGTAACAATAAAATAACAATAATTTTAATAGATCATTACGATAACATTTTATAATCTTTTCTTTAATGTGGCGAAGGGAGTTAAAATTTTAATTTTTAAAATTTTCAAGAACAAACTCGACGTTGTTAGAACAGTTTGTTTAATTTACAGACGTAATAAACAAAAACAATGTACTTAATGTTACCACATTTATAGAAACAGAGGACAACGATGAGTGTTTCCTGCACGCAATTCGTTTCAACAAGCGACCCCGAAGAACAACAACGACATCTAGACCTACATTTAAAAATATCTGATATGTATCCAATACACTAACTCTATATAAAGTGATATGTTTACAGTTACAATTGTCACAAGGACATGATATGTATCGGTTCAAAGTCTTAGCGAAGTACATACGAGTAAGTAGGCAGGTGACTGAGTATCACATTAACCGTAGAACATTTGCAATATACGCACCTAAAAACGTCCAATGTAAACATCTATAACGTATCTACGCCACTTCCACGTATAACGACATACAAATTCGCAAAAGCTAACGCCTCCCAATATCAATAAGTCAATACTGATTTTACAAAGAGATTCAAAACACGTCATAAATATGTTAATACGTTAAAAGCGTTAAGTAATGAAGTACACAGAAATATATGATGAAAGCGAGAACACTCGGGAAGTCGGGGACACACAGACCGAATGTTCGCTGAACACCAATTCACGTTAACCTACTACATTTAAAGTGACAAACGGGAAGTTTGCTTTATTCCTGGTGGTTGTGTGTAGCAGATCAGTACTGCCCGACGATAAATGGAACGTAAGTTTCATCAACAGCTGTTTATAGATCTATTATCATTCGAAAAGACCGATTTGGAATGTAGTATGTGCTAATAGATGACAAACACGCGTGCCCATCGCACAGAGGTTTCTACAGTTTTCGAAATGGAAAATGTATATAAATTTTGCTGGTAACGGCACGACATTCTTTACAGATTATTATTTCTTTTTATTTAATTAATAGATAGTTTTCTCCTATGAGCTCCTCTGATTACGTCACGTTTAGGATTATGATACGTACCAATTTCAAAATTCACATTGAAGCTTAATTTACTCAGGCGTTATTGAAACAAATCTATTTAAGAAACAAGAAAGTTAATAAGATTTTATCATATTTTCAAATGAATGACGAACGTTTTTATCGTCAATTCAAGATCATTTTGTTCTCAATGTATCAGACTCCAATACGTGATTAATAACCCACCGATATTGTACAACCATGTCCGGGATATATTATCTTAAAATAGACATCTCAAACTAGCACTAAATGCATGCCAAGCGTAGTAATTTGCCACCGAAACCGCTCGGTAACCAGGCACAGCCACTCAATAAATAATAGTGCTTATAGCTTAAATACTTGATTCTTTGTAAGTAGTAGTTAATAGCGTCTGTACAAAAATAATATCGCTGCTAAATTGTACTCAATGTGCAATTTGGACGCTCAAAAATGATGTCGTAACTATTTATAAGTACCCGATCCTAGTACCGAAGTAACTGGACCTAGTACCGAAGTAACTGTACCTAGTACGGAAATAACTGACCCTAGTACCGAAGTAACTGGTCCTAGTTTGTAAACGTATACTGCCACGCTGCTTGTTACATAGGCTATAAAATAATTATATTGTAGTAATACATCGTAATAGTTATAACAGTAATTAATGTTTTTCTCTTCTTTACCTATTATGTACATGTAAATAGTTTTGTACCTAATAAATCATAAACATTGTGCTCTGCGGAGCAAACTTGTATCGAACACAGGAAACAAGATAATTATAATATTTAGAATATTAAATATCAATAGTAAAATAATGTAAATATTTTTTTAAATTATTATATTTACAATATACATATGTATAATTTATATAATAAAAATAATTCGCAGTATATAATAATCGATAAAAATAATTGAAATTCTTTTCATAAAATTTTAAATATTTTTCATTCTAGATGTGTAGGAATTGAACAGTTGCAGCGTTTCGTGGCGGGTTATTTAAAACTGAAACACTTCGTGACGTGCTAAAAGTTCAGCGCACTACGTGTTCACATTAATTTCACACAAACAGGCATAAGTACGCTTCTAAAGCTAGATACGCCTCGTCCGAACACGAAAATTCACGCGAGTTGCGACATACCTTTAATCGCACGTGGCTACGGTGCACACATCTCGTCATTACAATAAGCACGAAACATACTCGTATGTGTGCTACGTCTATACATTAATTGACTTAAATAAGGAATCCTCTTCAGTATACAATAAATAATATTTCATAATAGAATATTCACTCTAACAACAAACATTAACTTCACATATGGATATGTATGAGTTGCTTAGTCGTTAAGTCACATATTTTATAATCGGCTACAAAATAAATTCTCTTAATTCCATTAATTAGTACACCCACTAAACTCTATTGCTTACGCTTTCTTAAGGTCGCTACGTAAACGAAGTACTCGGCCCCCTTGTGCGATTCTCGAAGCTTCTTCACCGGCCTATCGTTTTAAGCGCACTCCAAACATGGACAAAGGAAAATTTCGTTCGTATTTTATTAACATCCCTCTTAACACACGGAATTGTGTTTCTTTACGAATGTCATGAACGAATGTTTGGTAACGTGAATGATCTTTGCTATATATAGATAGGACGGTGATAGCTACGATATATCATAAACTAAGGCTTTAGGTATTTTAGTGCAATATAAATGTTACAGTTATATAAAACTGTGTGTCTGGAAAACGGAGTATCATCGCTTCGTATGTATGTTGAGCATTATATAACATGCGGTACGCGAAATACCTGATCTCGCTGTCGCAGCCCTCGAGCACTACCGCCCAATAATATACTTGCAAATCTTCGAACTGCCGTCTACATTGGGTGCAGTCCTACGCGAAACACATCTAAACATTACACTCACGTTGGCCGAGCGGAACTGAGTCTATGGGATCTAATACAGATACATTTCAAACTCGTCTCAGAAAGCCGTCTGTTTGCCGAACGGCTGGAGCGGCGGGGGGGCGCTGCTGTTGCCGAATAGGGGCGTAGGTCCGTCATTGGGGTCGTCCAGGTCGTCGTCATCGGGTTCAAGGGCCGGGTTGATGCGACCCGACTTCTCATCTGGTCCAACCAGGGTCTGTGCGGCGCCGTACAGTCGTCCAGGCACGCCGCCCAGCACAGACATTTGCTCACCCGCCTCAGAAGGCTCATCTACACGCCTTATGTCCTCAGGAATATTGACGACGCAGTTGAAGTAATCCGACTCAGGACTCAAGTAACCAGAATTAAATAAAAACCTGTGAACAAGGCACATTAATATTAAAGATATTTTTAAAATGGTTGTAGGATCAAGGAAACACATGTATTCAATCACGGTAAATGTATCTATGACTAGTAACAGTTATAAGTGCAATGAAGTAAAATAAAACTATTTCACACTACACCTTTTCAATAAATAAAAGTAATTACATTATGAATTATCCTAAGCACATTGTAATTAATTCTGATTATTAGAACTTTGTCATTTTTGTTACAATCCGCAAGTCAAAAATGCACAATAGATTCGGTAATTACAACATATTTATTTATAGTGATCTGATTAAAGTTCAATAAAAACTTCGCATAAAGACTTCGCATTTTATTATCTTTATCCTTCAAAGATCAGCTGATTCTTCTATATTCATCACTCCCTTCACACAAGCACGCCAGTTTCGAAAATATCTGACTTTCCGATTAGATATACTCCTAGGTTGACGTAATAGATATACTCCAACTTTTCTATAAAACTATATAAAATGATTATTTTACACTCTACATAGAGCGTCAGGCGCTCTATCTCAAAGTTAGCGTAACAGTCACGAGTGCCACATATTTGTATATGAATTAATAATGATGAGCTGATAATTGAACTCTACATAGAGCGCTCTACCACGTTAAAATATTGTATTTGCACAACAGACACGAGACACGAGTAGAGTCTAATATCACATATCAATCATTAGTATATGAATAAAACATCGAAACATTCGTGGTTCGGAAATTACTCCACTCTATATTACTCGTCAATCCCTCGTCACGAACCTCTCTATTGGAGGCCTTGCACGATCACCTCACAAATATTAATAACTTTGAAAGTAAAGTACTGCTTCTATCTTCATAACTTGCTAACTTTACGATGTAAGGCAATTTCCAGATTTTCCTAAGTTTTTTTCTTTTAGTCTAAAAAGATTTTGGTGTAACGGAAAAATTATAAGTAACCCATCAATAGGCCAGAGTCAAGACAATAGGCTCACCCTCAATTCCGCAGGACGTATAATACAACAGGTGAATCGTGGGAGAACTACACTCTATCTAAATGAAGGCTTGATGCTTAAGTCATGATACACATAAGCATGCATATAAAATAAAATCTGGAAAGTATGTAAAATCCACTAAGTCGCACTTGGCCAGCGCGGGAGAAGCCTTAACCCTCGCATTCTGAGAGGAGACCCGTGTCCAACAGTGGAATAATTAAAGGGTGGAAAATATATTATTAATACAAGCACTCGTTACATCACGCCTGTAATCCCCGTACAGGTAGGCAGAGGTGTGTAGTATAATCCCACGTTTCACCAGTTACGTTTACGTCCCAATATGGAATAGATGGTACGTCCCAATATGGAATAGATGGTACGTCTATTGCCATACACCGGACACAACTCCAAACTCCGAGCCACTACCATAAATTCTAATTTTAGAAAAATCCAATAGTACTCGACCCGGAATTTGAACCCAGGACCTCTCGATCGACAGTCGCGCTTGCAACCAA
>DWEG01000790.1:0-10008 GCA_018245845.1 Apyrrothrix hygieia | reverse complement strand
GTTATATTAGACTCTTACGTTACAAGTAAATTAGCACTAAATAGTATGATTTTTTGTCTAGTTATAAAGTAAAAAAAATTGTTAACATCACGCCTGCAATCCTGAAATGTAGTTTACAAAGTATTAGCGCACTATGTCTATGGTTGTTCAGCGAAAGAAACGAAGTTCCACGTTTTTGTCAAGATCTTTGCGTACGCTTTATAGTAACAATGACTTTGTGATTTACCTAAAGTGTAATTCTATTGAAGACTAGATAAAATTTACTTTCCATAATGTACAACAACGAAAGTTAACTGAGACGAACGTAAGTTAACTGAGATAGTTAACTGGCGTTCGTAAATCCGTCGAATTCTCATTCAAATCATAGTCATCAATATATCTATCCTAATTACAGTTTACAAAAATCCTTTATTCCGATAAATTTGAACTATCCAAAACACAAATAAATGCAAGGTCTTAACAAGTTCAACAACTGGACAATCAAATTACTAGGCTTAGTGTAAACCCGAATTTAGATTAGGGAGGCTTTAGGCGGCACATAGA
Source organism: Apyrrothrix hygieia (assembly GCA_018245845.1). Lineage (NCBI taxonomy): Eukaryota > Metazoa > Arthropoda > Insecta > Lepidoptera > Hesperiidae > Apyrrothrix > Apyrrothrix hygieia. Next base: position 9,465 of record DWEG01000790.1, on the reverse strand, counting down.
AGAACAAATGCTGACGGAGGCGATTTGCCATTTTCCCTGAGTTGATGTTTTAGTTACCTATACTTGAGAACAACTTGACGGACTTTTCAACATGCTAATTGCATGCCATGGCATAGTACAACAAATATCTAACACTGTAATTCTCTGGCGGTACTGACAATGTGACAATGCAAATATGCAATAAGGAGCTGATGAAGCGTAGGTAATTCTTCTGGTCGTAATAATAATATATACATGCGTGAAGTACCATCGCCCTCCTTTGTTTAGACTTGACTTTAAAATCCGTTAGCATTTGTACTAGATTTTGTTAAAGACAACCAGTCATATTATATTTAAACAGGTGGCAGACATGTATTCGGTTCGTCTGGCGCAGAACCAATACTACAACTAGTATTGCTCTGAAGCAATTGTCACTAGAAGATTTTGTATTTCGGTCACTGGAGTTGCCGATGCACCTGTATACTAGAGGCGACTATCCAGTCCTCAACAGTAGTAACAAGTCTTGTAACCAACCATGAATCAGGTACTAATACTAAATGCCTTCGAATTAGCTTTATTCTAAGTAGAATGGTTTTATTGACAATCCTATACCTGCAGTCCTGTTCCCAATTAATCCTAGCTGACAATGTTATTAGCAACTGATACTAGCTGTCAGTAAAATTATTAATCCTACAATCCAATTCGAGATTGGTTACAGATGTATACATGTAGGTGTGTACATCCTACGCTGCATCCCGCTTTCCATCAGGTGGGATAGCAGTCGAACGCGAGCCTATAGCTAAATAAAAAAAAACGAGCACTGGTGACGGCGGCCTGCTCCTTGACTACTCTGATTAAAAATAAAAATGTATAGCAAACACAGTCACGGAAACAGCATAGCGAGATTTCACATAACTAAATAAAAGTGCAAGCTTGCATGGCATACGAGAAAATGTATGTTAGGATATTAATATCCCCCTTAAATTCACAAGGGCTGTGAACTAAAGATAAATACACGAATGCTTAATATTTAATCACGAAATAATGCGAGCCTCAGAGCGGCATGTTACAGCACTTATTACGGAATTTACAAGTTGTTCAATAGTGGACACTGAGTAGAGTGTACAGTGGTTCAAATGTATCAAAACCTGACAAAATCACATGGGTCATTCACAATTGTACTTTTATAACTCATTAATGAAATTTAAGTTGCGACAGTAAATGATATTTCCAGAGAGGTCGCTATATAATACATGTATAATGTAGCTATATATTATGTATATGCATGTCTTTTACATATATTAGACATTCACGGGTTATAGCTCAGTTACCAACACATATATAACTTCAGGTAGCTTTTAGTAAATTTTGCTAATTAAAATCAAACGAATCAGAGATCGAAGTAATAATGCCATTCATCGTCCACCCATTTCAGTCCACTGCTGGACTCCCTATTCGAAGTCAAAATCAAAATCTTTATTTATATAGGATTTACAATCACTTATACATTATAGTTAAGTTCACGTTAGTTCGTACCGCGCCCACAACTGAGAACTAACAAGAACCTCAGCGGGGTTGTCATTTTTTTTTCAGTGATTGTTTAACAATTATAGCCTTAGAACTATAGCAACTCATTTCCAAACGTCTATGTCTTGCATGTAATTTGCAACCGAGTAATAGGCTTTTTGACATAATCGAGGCTTTACGAATTTCTTGAATTTACAAACTGACAGATTTACTGCGTCGTTTAGCAGTTTGTTATAAAAGCGTATACTTTAGCCTACAAACGAGTTAGACACTCTAAGGAGCCTAATAGTGAACACTGCAAGTTTATTTTTATTTCTTAAATTTAGTTCATGGAGATCACTATTCTTCTTAAATTTACTAAGATTTTTGTGAACATACATTAGGTTATCATAAATATGTTGTGAATAAAGTGTAAGTATGTTAGTTTCTTTGAATGTGTTTCTTCGTGACTCCCTTGAACCCATCAAATAGGTAGCTCGAATAGCCCATTTGTGGAGCACAAAAATTGAGACAATGTCAGCGGCACTGCCCCAAAGGAGTAGACTGTATGACATAATGCTATGAAAGTAGCTGAAATAAACTAAACGCGCGGAGTCAACATCGGTCAGTTGACGAATCTTCTTAACAGCATAAGCCGCGGAACTAAGTCTGCCAGATAACGCAAAAACTATTTTGACGTTTTCCTAATACATATATATCAACGTTGTAGACAGCCTGGCTCACTTCACTGCTGCACATAGTCCTTCTAAAAGAGTGCGTACTCATAATCTCCACGCTGGGCATGCTTGTCCGGGATTGCTACTGTGCTGCATGTCGAGGGCCAGAGTGTTCAGCTAGCTACCCTGGGCAGACTGCGCTACACCGTCTGTCGTATAGCACATGGAGCTTGCAGCCCCTTATAGCAACAAATATATCGTTACTGTTAATAGAAGCGAGGTAGGTATGTTTATTTTATTTTACGAAAAGCTGATACCGTGACTTCGTCTGCGTTAATGTTGTATTAACAATATATTTTAAGTCCAGAGTTTAAGACAATTAACCCTTTATAAACACGCTACAACATAGGGGAAGTCAACGTTTATAGGTCGCGTAGCCATTTGCAAATATAAAAGGGTTTCAAAAGCATCTCCCGTTTTGAAAACGCAATTTAACAGAAATATATTTTGAACAAGGCCGTACAAAATAGGAACAGCTGGGCCCTATATTAATTTTGTCAGACTTACCCGTTCCACAGTGATGCAATACGGGATAGATGACGTAAGTAAATTGCAAACGTTAAACAGTTCAATCGATCGTTCACTATGGCAACGCTAAATAAAAGAGTGGGTTATTTTGCCTCTCGTACATCATAATATACGCTGCATATCCACGTCATATCATACAGTCGATATTTAACGAACAACGTGGGCTTGGCGCCTACGCATCTAATAATTTTATTCTCTATAGCAAGGTTGGTAAACGTTGTAAACATAGAAACCTAAAAACAAAGAGATGTATAAACTAAGCTGTATTATTTTAATGTCTCTGTACTCAGAATGGGTCTACCGAAGAAAAATGCGGAACCATTAATAATAGTAGTATTGGATACTAATAATCTTCGAGCTTAAAACCAAGAAATTTGATTAATTTTACATTTTTAACGTTTTATAAAATGGAAGGATATGTAGAAAAGTATACAATAATACAATTGTAAAGGTACAATAGTAGTTTGCGACAACGGCGACTAGAATTCATGATTCGACATTGATGAGGGTCATTTGTTTGTGTTACAGAATAATTATTACCTCACCGGCTAGCTTTCCTATGTAATTAATTGGAAACCGATACTGTTTCATTAAAAAAGATTTACAGATCTTATTTAAACATACGACATTAAGTTAAAGTAATCGATTCCCGGGGCAGTAAAGTTGTTTTTTCCTTATTTAAATTCTAAGTAAAAGCTCGGAGTCTCGATTTATGCTCGATGTATTGGAAGACGTTCGATCTCTCCATGGTGAGACGTAAACGTACCCACGTACACTCCCACGTTTCACCAATTCCACGTGTCCTACCCCTTCAGAAAGATACAGGCGTAATATTAAATTAGGTTTTTTTTCTAATGACCCTTGATTCGTTGTCGCATTTTTAGACGACGGTTTGTCAGTGTTAATAATTATGATTTCATAATTACTCATTGCTGAATTATCCGAATATCTACCTACGCAAACTAAGGAGTTAGCAACAGAATATATTTTTAGTTTTTAATCAAACACGAAACACACGTTGCTGTTTTAATGTTCTAGAGATTGGGGAAACGACGTTTAAGCATCCGACGTGTTTATTGTTCGTGTTACAAACAAACATGTTTTAGAACGAAGACGAAATTATATTCGATACTCATTCGTGCCCGCTTTAAATCGTTTTAAACAAAATTATAAGCGATGTTCTGTAATGTTGTTGGAAAATTCCAGTTGTGATTTAATACTACTTCGACAAATTGCTTGTGACGCGAATAGATTTTTGAAGGGTTCTCGCTTACCTATGTTGACGTTTTTGATGAAATATTTTAATATTATCATTGTTATATCATCACGCACGGCGTCTTACCGGGTAGGCAGGGACCACCGAATGTCAAATATCTCTATCCTCGCAGACGACACGTGCTTCTACTAATATTCATCACACATACTCTTTATGCAAGCACTCCTGATACGTAGTAGGTATATCAAAAAAATTGGTAAATAAGATGCATCCTTTTTATTTTAACCTCTGATCCGTGTACAATTAAACGTCATTCGTAAGATTGCCTTTTTGTTATATACCAGTATTTCATTTCGGCCAACTTGCTCACAATATTCTATTATTGAAATATTTATAATATGTTTATTATAATAGAAAGGAGAACACGTCACTAACTCTTTTATGATTTATGAATTAACAGTACCTATATACAGCAGAGAAAATAAATTTAGTAGCAAATAATTGTGAATAAGTAACTTAAGAGTCACTTTGACTTATCAGAGATGAAAATCAAAGATAAAAACGTTATTAATAGCATTAAGTAAATATGTAAAAATCAACGTATTAATTTTATTGTGCAATTTATAGCTTAAAACGCATGTAAAGATAAGCCTTTTCCAACGAAGTTTAAAACTCTACAATTCTAAATGTATGTGCATAATTATGTACAAGTAGAACTTTCTAATTCCACATTATATTCACATAATTTGTGTAAAGTAGTCAGATTGGCATTAAGTAATCCATTCATGCATTGCCCGCAATCTTTGGACGCGAATTTCCAGATATCTACATGATTAACATTTTATAATAGATTGATAATGACAATTGCAGGTGAACACTGCATTTATAATCTTGACGCTCTGGGAATTAAACAAAATAAAATTAAATGTAACAAAAACAGTAGTCTCAACCAATCAATTTGTTTATTACATCACTGCAAATAATTCCCTGAAGAAATGAGAAACTATTTTACATTGTTACGCGAACAGCGTAATTCGGCATGAAGACGTTAGTAGAGCACTATTATACAATATTAGTGTTTCAAAATGTACTCGTATGCATAAAATACAAAATCGCTAAAATCGCTTACTACCAAGATCGAAGCAGTTGTACACGATGTAGGCTTGTGGCACTGATACTCGAAATATAAATAAACGTTATTTCTGTGGGCACGCATGCTGTAATCGAAGCATTTCATTCGTTGTTACTCGCTGTACTGTACTGTTATTTCAAGGGATTTGAATCTGATTCCAGGTGTAACACATCTAGGTGCGCTGTTGCGTCGTGCAATTTATTATATTTTATTTCTGTTTTCTCATTTTAATATTCATCATTAATACATCTTGTAATAATCTAAATGATCAAAGAAACGCAAAGGGCTTCACTATTTTGTACACTTGATTCGCAAATTGGGGGAACGTTTTATTAAGATGCTTAATTTAGTCGTGACATCCGTGCGAGACTTACGCCAACAAATTGATAAATTATTCAGTGTCGTTTGGCAAACACTTTGAATTTTTTGTTATAAATTAAGAAAATTAATCAAATATCTCTCAGTAGCTGATAGCCACGTTCACTCGGGCGGCCACTGATCGATTAAATTGAAAACATCTGGAGGCGTTGATAGAAATAAAGTGAAAAGCTTGTAAATAAAACGACGATAAATTGATTTTTCGGTTTGATCATTTTTAGACGTTGACAAGCAAGCAGCAGAGGGCAGTTGGCCGAGTTCCCTGACGTGGTAAATGAACATGATCAATGTCGTGACTCCGCAGAGCATCGGCCTTTTTTCCTCTGTCACTGCGAACTGCAGGCGAATGGAGGCGGTGTTACCTAAATAGCCGTATTTATTGTCAAGATCTCAGCTTGTTTGTGGATTGCAAGCCGTTGATTACAGGTGTTATACGTCTGATTCGTTGTTAAAAATATGTCTTCACTTGTCGAGCAAATGTGCGTCTTCAACATGTCCGAGTGATTTGTTCGCATATGGTTTTTTTTTGCTGTTTATATTTCTGATCGTAACAATATAGCACACTAGCATCATTTTTTATGTAATCATTAAGTATCTTCAGAGTTACATATATCTATATACAAAATAAGCAAGACAGTTCAATACGTTTTTCTCGTTTGTTTGTCAACGTATTTGCCTTTTTGTTTTATTGTTTGGTAGCTAAAATCTTAGAAAATCAACAATGTTTACATATAGAGATATATAAACAGGCCAAGAGAAAATTGCCCGATATGTTTTTTGTGTAATATTAAAAGTACAATGAAATATAACGAATGAATGAATGTGTAACAGTAGAAAAATATATTTATTATAATATATAAATTTATATTTAAAACTTCATGAGTTTTTCTTAAATTTTCAATAACGATTATGGTCTAATTTCGACCACTAGGCGAACACTATAGTATAATTTTTTCCCCGTGCAGTTTGCGTCATAAAAAGTAGGAGCGGTGAAGCGACTACTTTGCTCTCTCTGCCATTCACGGGCCTTATGGGCGGGCATAGTGATGAGCATTATTGTTGTCGATAAGCGTTATCGATAGTGTATTTAGTTTTGTCATTATGTGGGATTGTGATAAAAATGAAAGAAAAATTGGTAAAACAACATATGTATTAAAATATGAATAATAAAGAATTAAAATAAATTATTAATTAGGTATGTATGTATTAAAAAACAAAAGTACAAAAGTTTAGAATGTAACAAGTTATATTAAACATAAATATAAATACTTATATCTAAGTTTAAATTGAACAGCAAAAAAGATAATAATGATAATAATTAATATCTAAAATTTTTCGATAAGAGCGTTGCGTCCGCGCAACATGCTCACCGCTCTAGCCGGCTTATCTTTTACGACCCAAACTGCACGGAGAAAAAAATTATATTATAATTGATCAATTGTCGATTTTGCAAATGGCTATATATGAATGTGACTTGAAAAATATGCGGGACACGTGGCAATGTTGAAAGTTTTTAAGACCAGCGACAAAATTCTTTGCTCTCATACTTAAGCTCAAGAATAATTCTACATTAACGCTATAACCCTACTTCGCATGATTCATATTTGAGTGGTGTCAACGAAGCAATAATTGCAATACTTATACGTTTGTTAACACTTCTTTTCTAAGTTATTGGTTAAACGGTTAACTCCTTCTGAGGTATTTCCGGAGCACTATAACATGGGGTTCTTCAAGAAAGGCGTGAAAAAAGCTCTCCTTCGAAGCCGGCAAGGCATTGGCAATTCGTCTGGTGTTGCACATGTCCATAGGTGACGGTGACCGCTTACCATCAGGTGGCCCGTCTGCCTCTTGCTCGGTTTAATTTACAAAAAAGTGTCAATCTTAAAATAAGTCTTGTTACAAGTGACACAGAGTCTATTTAAAATTTCCAGGTGATCATAGACGACAGGTTGCCCTACAGCAGGTACGGAAGGCTGCTATGTTCGTATTCGAACAATAAGAACGAATTCTGGGTGTCAATGCTCGAGAAGGCGTACATGAAGGTTATGGGAGGCTATGACTTTCCCGGCTCGAATAGTGTGAGTTAAATTTGCTCCTTTTATGTTTAAATTATAAATGAACTGTGTTCTGAAATCAAACCTGTACTACCATTGACAGACAGACGGTGGGGGGTAAATTCTTTTATTAATAGGGTGGGAGTAGGGGGGGGGGGGGGACAATCTCTCTGATGGACACGACATTCCTGAATTTGATGTTAAATAGTATCGAAACTTCAGATCCGGTCACTTTTAACGTTTCAGCTTGTTTTCGCTGCTGTCCACAGGTTTTTCCGCAGCCTTTCATAATGCAAATAGTTTTTGACTATCGTTTAACGTGTTGTCATTTATGATTATTAATTATTTTGCAGAATATTTATCTATTATGAGAATAGGGGAACACTATCTCACATAGATCTCATTTCACAACATTTAAAACGATAGCTGGACGTGCGGTGATTAGTATTTGTATGTGTATTACACAGAACATCGATCTTCACGCGCTGACCGGCTGGATACCGGAGCGCTGCGCGATCCGGTCCGGCGAGGCGGACTTCAACGCAGACGCGCTGTACGACACGATCCGCGCGCGGCTGGAGCGCGGCGACGTGCTGGCCACGGCGGCCACGGGCGCGCTGCCCGACGCCGAGGCCGAGCGCACCGGGCTCGTGGCCACGCACGCCTACGCCGTGCTGGACGTTCGGTTCATTAACGTGAGTGCTCCGTTATTTCTATTTTATATTAATATTTACCGCCTCGCTGGTCGAGTGGTTGCGCGCGACTGCCGATTTAGAGGCCCTGGGTTGAAACTTTGAAACTGGTTTTCTAACTAAATAATGTCGTAATAATTTCTAGTAGTGGCTCGGCTCCGCGGATTACAGGCGTGATGTTACGTTTAATATTTATTATTTCCAAATATCTTCTACATGGTGCATTCATTGAAGCTATCTGTTGCAATCTCTTGCTACTGTATGACCACAAAATGTATTCTCTTATCTTCTTATTTATCCTATCTAAGTCTAGTGTTCTAGAATTGTGATTCGGTAAAGTCTCACAACACTGCATAATTTCATTCTTTGTTTTATTTCTTTACTTCTTACACTCACTCCTTCATTTCATCTTGCGATATTTATTTATTTGTTTGTTTGTTTGTTTGTTTGTTTGTTTGTTTGTTTGTTTGTTTGTTCGTTCGTTCGTTCGTTCGTTCGTTCGTTCGTTCGTTAGAAAATTTAGTCTGCCCCCGTGAGAAGTGCTAAAATTGCTATGTTTTGCCGCGATATTTCGTAATTAGTGACTCATTGGCGTACAATTATTATTATTATTGTTGTTGTTGTTGTTGTTGGTGTTGTTGGTGTTGTTGTTTGTTATACGTGTAATCGATCGACGTACATTTGTTTATTAGAAATGTGTTGTATTGGAAACGTATGCGGCCCTGAAAAGGGCCTTTTGATTATAATATGATGATGATTAAGACAACAGCGTATTTAGGCGCGTTCGCCTCTAATGCGACGCGCTAGCTGTATGTCTTTGGGCATGATCGTGACGCGTTTGGCATGAATAGCGCACAGGTTGGTATCCTCGAAGAGGCCGACCAGGTAAGCCTCGCTTGCCTCCTGCAAAGCCATCACGGCGGAGCTCTGGAATCGCAGATCTGTCTTGAAGTCCTGGGCAATCTCACGGACGAGACGTTGGAAGGGAAGCTTGCGAATGAGAAGCTCGGTGCTCTTTTGGTAGCGACGAATTTCACGAAGAGCGACAGTGCCGGGCCTGTAGCGATGTGGCTTCTTCACACCGCCCGTAGCGGGCGCACTCTTGCGTGCAGCCTTCGTCGCCAGCTGCTTGCGGGGAGCTTTACCGCCAGTCGATTTACGGGCAGTTTGCTTGGTACGTGCCATCGTTTATGCGTGCGATGCGGCTTCTTCACCTACAAGCAGCGGAACAAATAAGAAAAAA
>DWEG01000789.1:0-10009 GCA_018245845.1 Apyrrothrix hygieia | reverse complement strand
GTTCTCAAGAAGAAGTTACTATTTCTGATGAGGATAAAGAGACAGTGATTCAAATTAAAGAACGTAGCCCACCATTGGAATCGGCTGATGTATCTATAAGGTCGGACAGTGGGCCACATTCAATACTAGAAACTGAAAGCTTTTCTGACCGTGAAGGTTCTTCAAAAGGAAGTCCTGAAGTTAAACTAAGAGTACAAAAACATATAAAAAGTAAAGTAGGTGTAGTTGAAAGACGATCTGCTTCGGAAGTTGAAGGCTGGTCTAGTTCAGGCGAAAGTCACTATCATAGTTTTGAAAATTCGGAAGGTAGACCTTTATCTTCTGATATCGAAGTAATGATGACAGCTCAAAGTGGTACTGAATTTGAAACTGCACTTACAAGCCATGATGTTTCCTCACAGTCGCTGAGAACATCAAAAGATTATTATACTGCTGGTAGCTCACTTGCTTCAAGAGATAGTATGAAAAGTCTTGACTCTGACGGGTCTAGCCACGTAGCCAGTATTGACATATCAGATGCCTCAGAAACTTTGGTTCCTTCAGCTAATGAGTTAAAAGAAGAATTAATGGAGAGTAGCACGTATGTAGAACAATTTTTACATGAAGCCGAAAAAGAACAAATAATTAAAATAAAAGATGTAAGTGATGAAGAAATATCTGGCGATGAAGACCCAAATAAATCTGATGATATTGAACTTGTGGGAAAAATGAAAAGATCTCATGAAATGCGTTTTCAACCCAAAGACATGATTCCAGAACATTTTCCTGTTGAGGGTGCTTCCGAGAGTATTGAATTCGACGAAGATTCTTCGAAAGATAAAGAAGGATCGGATACTACGATATCAAGCCAACTAAAAACGGATGAAATTCTGTCGTCGTCTATATCAAAACTCGATATGTCATCATCACAATCTCAACCGGAACTGGACAAAGAAGAAATCCAAGAAACGATGTCTAAATCAATTACCGAAGGTGAACAAGCTGTTCCTTTTTCGGTTACTAAAATTCACAGACCACAGAGAGAATTTGTGGATATAGAAAGTGAAATAATACCCGTAGGATCTGTTGAATATGAAGAAATTGAAAAGTTTGGTAGTGTGTCGGGTACATTAAAGGATAAAGTGAAAGATGATACAATTATAGTTAAAAGTACAGCAGAACCTGTTCAAAGTATCCCATGTCCTACTGATGTAGAAGTAAAAGAGGAATGTGTAAAACAAATAATAAAAGATGTTGGTGTGGTACCATTTACTATAACAGAAAGACCTCCTAGTCGCAGAGAGTTTGTTGATGTTGAGGATGACATTATCCCAGTAGGATCTAAACAATATGAAGAACTCCTGAAGTCTAAAAGTGATTCTTCGGTACCTAAGACAAAAGTCGAAAAATCAATTGCTAAGACACCTGAACCGCAATTTGAAAGCAAACAAAGTTCTACGTCTAGTTTAAAAACTCATGAACATATGTCGACACCACATACACCTTTGTCTGCGCCCAGTCAAAGTTCTCTTTCCACTGATAATGGGCGGGAATATGTGCTTGATGACATGTATGATATCTCAGAAACACCTGAGTTAAAATCTGAGCTCGTTACAGAAAGCAGCAGATCTGAACTTGTAGTGACAACTGAAGACAGAACTTTACACTCTTATGAGAAAGAGCAAGAATCTCCTACAAGCGATGAGTTTGAAATGGTAGACAAGCCAAGTGAAATGGATGATTTCGTTGTAATTGAAGAAGTTGCTAAAGAAGCCCAGGAAAGTGATACAGAAGGTAAAAGTGTACAGATAGTGACACAAAAAAGGTATGTCAAACGTCACGATGTTGAAGTTGAAGAATATTTGTCAAAAACATCCAAAAAGCAAGAAAGTACTAGTAGCACTTCTGGGTCATTATCTGATGAAGAATTACTCCAGTATGAGTTAGAACAAAAGAGAATACAAGCCCAAGAATTGGCAGAAATTGAAGCTGGAAAACGTTGGATACAAATGCAATTCGAAGGAGATCCGAGATATGACTACGAAAGGGTACCACTGGAAGATATTAAAGAAGAAGAAATGGCAGACTTCGATGCTAGTAGAATTGGTAGCCTAAGTTCTCAAAAAGAATCTATAGGAAGTTATGGTAGTTTCGGCAGGAACTCTTATGGAAGTTATTCAGAAAGTGAAATGGCCTCACGAATGAGGTTTAGAATAAAAGGGGAAAATGACGATATATCGATAAGTTCTTTACAAGAATTTGAAAATCTTGAAAAAGCTCTTATGGAGCAATACCAGCAACATTCTTCGTCTTCTCAGGATTCATTAAATGGTTCATTACCGCGACGTTATATTCTTAGTAGGAGTCAAGGAGATGATATTTCAATTTCAAGTCTGAAAGAATTCGAAGGACTTGAATCTGCTTGCCTCGAAGCCTTAAAGGCAGAACTGTTAGCCAAACAAAAAGAAGCTCTTTTACTCGCCGATCCTAAGATTGTAAGCGGAAGTTTCCTAGAACAAGAAAAACGATCCTACGAAAGCAGTTCAGAGAGTAGTCCACCGTTAAAAAGTGGAAGCCCAGGTCAAAAAAGTGGAAGTCCTTCCCAAAAAAGTGGAAGTCCATCACAAAAAAGTGGAAGTCCTTCTCAAAAAGTAGGGAGCTATGGTAGCCCTTCACAAAAATTGTTAGCCGATTCAGCAGCAATCCGAAGGTTAATAGAGCAACAAATGGCTTTAGAACAAAGAATGCAAGAGCAAGTTACGCCTAAAATTATAACAGTAAAAAAATATGATGACAGGGGTGCATTTTTTGTTCCCGAGCCGGAACCGGACTTTGAAACGTCTCAAGATAAAACTGAAGAAGTAGTGGAAGAGTGTAAAAAATCTTCGTCGTTTATTTGTGCTGCAGCCCCTAGTGATGGCTCTGCAGAATCTATTCCTGGTGACTGTGAAGAAATGATGAAAATATTGGATCAGGAAGAAAAGACTAAAAAAGAACAAAAAGATAGTACATTCGTAAGCGATGGAGGGATAATAGAAGTTGTACGAACAACTACAGTCATCCAGCAACGATTTGTCGATGGAAAGAAAGTCTCGGAAACTGTTACTAGCACTGAAGGAGAAGGCGCTGTAGATATACCTTCCCGATTGGCTCCATTCGACGAAAGTGGAATGTCGTATAGTTCTGAGATGTCCTCGTCTTTAGCATCACAACCATCAGAGATGGATAGCTTAATGACTGTGATTGAAAGACACACTTCAGAGGGTGAAATAGTCACTACTTGTAGGCAAACTATTATGTCTTCAGATAGGCTTGAAGACTTTGATTTTTCTAGGGAAGGGAGCGCAGTGCGTGAGCTATCGCCTTCCTCTGGGAGGTCGGTAGCTCACAGTATTGTATCCCTTTCTGGTAAACATTTAACAGATCCAGCGAGCGGCTCCTGGAGCGGGCAGGACGAAGAGCTTAGTTCTTCTGGCAGTTTTAGTCGGTATGTAAAATTCAATTTTGACAATAATTATTTATATGATTCAATATATTAACATTATCAAATAGGGAAGGAGCACTTGTAACTAACTTTTTTTATACAGAGCACGTGCTGATCTGATGCTGGGCAGTACAGACAGCCTCGAAGCAACGAGCTCGAATGCTACCAGGGCAACATACAATTACGAAGTTGATACACCTATGACTGGGAGTCTGACGTCCGGAGGTAAGACCAGTTTATTAAACGTTTTCGTTGTATATCCTAATTGGAACTGAGAAAAGAAACTTCTTTTTGTGCACATAAAGTTTAACCGTATAAATATTGACGCTTTGTTGTCTATACTAAATCTAATAAATTGCACATGATAAACTGTTCTTTAAAAACAGCAATGTATTAATAACTATATAGTATGTCTTAGAAATAAATAACACGAATACAATAATATACGAATATGCAACGATTATAATTAAATTCATTATTATAATGCTTAATTTCCTTCATAGAAAATGTGAAGTGTTTGCCATTTTCGAAATCAATCCCTACTCGACTACAATCCAAAATTTATTACATTTGGACGTAGAAGTTTATGCTATACAAAAATTGTAGCGCATTGTAAAGTATTGCTTTATTTATAATGTTATAAACCTATACATATATACATTATTTACAATTAGCATGTCGTTTAAACTCAGTTTTAAAATTACAGACAGATGCTCTCATCCTCGCTTTCATAACCATGTATGAATTTTATATGTATTGCTATCCCACCAAGCTTGATACTAATCAGAAAGATAACAGCGGTTCACCCTCCAGGGTCGAACACCATGGTATCCTCTTTGGACACCTTGGACCCTGTGACTGCGGTGCAAATGGAAAGCATGGAGCACCAATCCACTAGTGAACATTATTCCCATGAATATGGGGTTCACGAACCAGATTCTGATACAGAGCGATTGGTAAGTTATTTTAAATCCTATAAGAAACGTTCAATCTTTAAAGTTAATCAAATACTGCACGTCAACTACCGTATAGATGAAAATGAATTATTATTGAAATCAGGTTTAGTTCATTTCTGCCTTAGCTATCAGTCATGGTTTCTTAATATATTGACTGTTTTAGGAAATGGATGGAAAGGTACCGAAGGCAAAAGAACGTACAATCATGTTCGACAGTACGGATACGCTGAGCGCTGTTAGCGGCGACAACTCTGTGAGAGAGGCAACTGTTGAAGCACCGGCTGCAACATTCTACATAGGAGACACACCCATCGTTCGAGGTATTTGATTTTATAGACATGATAAGTGTAAATTATGGTGCACTCGCAAATTAATCACTCTGTAGAAACTTGGTTAAGAATAACAACAACGAAACCAGTAACGTTGCGATAGGATAAGATAATAAGAATAACGTGCATTATTGGCCAATACATTGCAATATTGGCCAATAAAAATGTTAATTAGATTGTACTAATTGTAACCGTGATGCGTTCCCGTGGAATCTAAGTAGTCAATTAATCAATACTATTGTAGTCTCAACTGGACCGTATTATTAGTGGAAGTTCTTAAAAAATGATTCGTTATGAACAAAAATTAACAAATATTTTGACGGTTTAACAAATTGCCATCCAAGTCCCGTCAATTCTCAATAAGTAAGTAACTATTGTAACACACAAAACTCAAATTTGAATTTTTTATAGGCGAACGGAGAGAACAAGAAGATGAGAATCAACCCACCCTGTCTGGGAGTTGTCCGGCGTCTCTACCCCCGACCACCCAACCCTCGCCGCCTGTACCAGCACAGAGAAGGTAGCTCTAAATTTTAGAAATCTTAGCTTTTAAGTTTATTGCGTCCAATACGTAGTTAGGACCTATTTAAATGTGCTAGCTATTGATAATAATATTTTTTGCTATTTTCCTTAATCTTTTTTATGATTTTCACGCAACACTTTCACTATTTCATTTTGTTTTTTGCCTTGTAGCGATCTTATTTATTTTCGTTTTTGTCCAATACTACTCCAATTTCTCTCATTAACTCTTCGTCATTCCGTGTTGTACCTACCGACTAAAATCGTAATGTTATCATTGCAGCTGCTATTGTTTAAGTCACTCTCAAGAAAAGTACGGCAAATAGGTACACACTTTATATTATTCAGCTTTTTCGTTTTTATTTTGCTCATCACCATATTATGCAATCATCGTTTGCGCTTCTTCACTTTTTACTTCTGTTTTAATACTTGCCGTTTGAGTGTTGAGTTGATGATTTTTTTTTATTTGTGAAATTGCTATTCACAACATCATCCCGGTAGCATGAGGAGTGACAGTTAATTAATAAATATTAGTGGAACAAATTTTAAAAATCCACTCTCATCGCTTTCTCCTTAGTTAAAATTTTCAGAAAAATTTTATTCGGGAAAGTATTGTTTATTTATATTTTTACACAGTCTCTCATACATCGCATTTTCTTTTCAGATCCTTAACGATGCTCGCGAAATCGCCACAGTCGAGTCTCGATGAAGCTGCAAAGAAGTAGAATTTTAGAATTTTCGAGAATTCTAATATCTTGAATAACTTCATTTAACTCTTCGATAGTAATTGGTTTATTAATATTTCTTTCGTTAGGTTTTAAAAAGCAGCTAAATGGCTTAATTATATTGCACGGTGCGCAATGTCAATGTTCGCAACAAACAATAGCTCCTACCTTGACTAAATCAAGAAACCTATTAAAATAATATGACTATCCTTACATATATTGATAAGGTAGAAATATATCAACTAAACCATGTGATAGATTTAAAAGAATCTTCCACACTACGTCCTAAAAGTCCATAACTGAGAGTTGATATTAGTAGCCATTTCGAGTCTCTTACATCTGACTAACTGACTATTTACAGTATCACTAATAAAATTAGGTGATCGGATAAGGCTCAGTACGTATGTCCGATTTTTGTAACCAAATACTTGTTCAAAATTTATAAGTCGTTCACGATTTGTGCAGGCATCGGTCATATGTTCCGAGTGTACTTTTGGATAGTATTTTGGTACTCGCTTTTGTACTGTATCGTCGGTTTTTATACGACATTGGTCCATGTTACTTCGACCTTTTAGGTAGCGCTTAGCCTAAATGTAGAAAATACCATGCTTGTTCATTACAACGTTGAACACTGTAGACGAAGTATTAACTATTTTGTAAGATTACGATGTAAGTAGATATGTTTTGACGATATCCATTTCAAAATCGTGTCATTGCAGACCTTCTTAGAAATAGAAGATGACACCACAAACAAACTTGACATTATCCTTTTCTCGCTTGTAAAATAAAAGGAAATGGGTGTGTTAGGAGAAAATAGTGGGACGAGACGTATAAGTTTATTTGGAATAATGCACAATTTTTCAAATAATTTAGCTAGATAGAGGTACAAAATGTAGAGTAAGGTAGCAGCATCCTACGGCCAACTTCCACTAAGCTATTGAATAGATCTCATTCATTGTGATATCGAAGTATAATACATAGCTTTTTTACTATTAGTTTAAAATTACCATTATAAATGTGTGCATAATTAATTTTAGTTTTATAGCGTTTATTTAAATTATGCGCTTTTCTTTTCATTGCGATTTACACGTATCTTTTTATTATTATTTGTAATGTGTTTTGAATTAAGTTGTAACTTTTATAACATAGCTATGGATCTAGAGATAAAAGTAGATGGATCGTAAAGTAGGATAGATAGAGGGATGGTTATTGCTAAATTTTGCAACGCCTGCAATTTTCAAAGTTGGTCGTAGATGCTACGCTACTACGTTAATGTATAAGGGCTTGCTCACTTCCAAAATGTTTTAATAATAAAAACGTTAAGGTTTGTAATCTATTGTGGTTTGGTATAAATAATAAAACTAAATAAGGGAAGGACGAAGTTCTAGGATTGGAGAATAAAAGGGATGAGACTGAAGTGGGTTAAAATAAGATCTAGACATTAAAACTAACAGAAAAATCTGAAAGCTTAGCTACACTCACGACTGCAAGAGCTGTTTTTGAGCAAGTATCTTAAGCAGACGGATCCTCCGAAGTAGGCAATCGGGGTTCAGAGCTGCCATTATATATATTCATATATATGAATTATAGTTAATTTCGTTTTATAATATCGGTGTGCTTAAAATTGGTGTTACGTGTATTGCAAGCGACAAGTCGCGATGCTGTATTAAGTTGTATTAGGACCAGTTGAGTTGCTCTATTCGAATGTTTCACGTTGTCTTTGTAATATGCTGAATATTCTATTGATTAATAAATATTATTGAATATTGAATAAAAACGCTATGTCTCATATTTACGCATGTTGTTTTATTTGTACCTCCCATTCCAGTTTTTACTACTGTCTTTGCAGCTGAGTGGAGTTTTGGGGCGGCTTTGGAAGTTGTATATATTATATCGCTTCTTTGCTTCGATAACGTGATAAGTCCGAAAAACGCTTTTAGGGACTTATCACGTTATTGAAGTAAAGAAGCGATATGCTTCAAGATCCGTCCAATATGTTATTTGCTCATTAATAACAGTAAGTACTGATGACTGAAACGGGCAAGTATCAGTTTTTTTACTACAACTATTAACAACGGCTTAAACGATGTTGACGACCGATTTATGTTTCATTACGTCAGACTTATTGCAATATTATGGGTAACTGTGTCCCCTTCTAGAATTAAAAAAAAATCGATTATTTTTATTTCTGCGAATTGTAGTAATAAAGAATTTAATTAATTATTAAAATGGAATTAAAACATTAGATGGAAGCCATTATAAAAACTCCAACAACAAAGTAAATGTTTAATTAAATGATAATATCGCTAAGCGTGGTGTACCTACATCACTACAATCATACATTTATAATAATCATTGTAAAATATGTTATATTATAATTATTTATTTCATTTTCATGAAGATGTGTTGCTGTGGCGTTCTTTTTGCGGTTCGAGTACACTTTCCGCATCGAGTATTTACTGATAACCGAAAACAGTACATGATGAAACAATTTTTAATGAATGGCGTGTTGCTTCGACTTTAACGTCGTTACAATGGGTCAAATTTACGCGCGTATACATTGTAAGTATTGACCAAAGGTGTAGTAGAGTTCAGAACGAAAAAAAAACAACTCTGTCTAAGATATACCGTAAATATTTTCATTTATTATGCAATATAAGGATTAAATTAGTAATATTATTAGGTATTAACCGGAATTAATACTAACTGTACGGGTATTACAGACGTTATGTTACTTATGTTTTTAAAAATATTAAGACAAAAATGTATTATTTACTATCCAATTTAAATTTAAGTTTCTATCTTATCATTTTGTCATACAAATCTATAAAGGGTAACATAGGAATGACATATGGATTAAATTGCCAGAGTCTCGCTTGTCTTTACACTGGATTGAAAGACAACTAAAGTGTGTAAAGTAATACTTAAATTTTCGGATTCCATCTCCGAGAACCTCATGAATGAGCGGGCATGAATGGCGCCCGGACGTGACGTAATAACAATGGCGTGAGGCGCCAATTGCGCGTATTTACAGGGTTGCCGACAACTAAATATCGTTTTTTAATTTTTTTTCTAACTTGAACATCAAACTTTTATGCGTATGTTTTGACACATAATATTAGTACATAAACAATAATGGCGACAATAATTTTAATGGAGACGCCAAATTTTATTAATATATTCTATAAATATGATAATTTAGGGGTGTTTTCACATAAGAACGAAGAACGCATTTTATAATGAATTGGAAGGTAACCATTATCCAGGCATTATAATCACCATTTATGAAAAATCAACGGTTCACTGAGACAGGGGCTTCTTAATTCCATTCCGCACAGAGACGCCTCCAAGAACAAAAAAAAAACAAAAAGCAATCAGCAACCCTAGCAACGCTACGTTGACAATCGTTTACCTACTTATTTCTGATTCTCATTGTTTACCAACTGCACTTTTTATAGCCAATCCCACGATGCGCCGCCGTATGACTCAGTCAGTCACTGAGTGAATGAATGTATGAATGAACATTATTATTAATATTAAATCATGTTTTACGCTTTACAAGGATTTTTCTCACGATGCAACAACACGTTGTAACACGACGTCCACGGATGTATCGTTTACCTACTTGCGTTGAATTATGAATTGCATTATTAATTAATTGTTGCTTTACGTTACAAGGTCTTCCGTAGGATCGATAATAATTATTCTCATATTGTAGCACAAGTCTTAAGTCCACTGCTGGACATTAGTCTCTTTGCAGAGGATTTCGTCCATAATCCCCACGCTGGGTATGCGGGTTGGGGATCGCAGACCACGTCTCCTTGCACAGACTACGCTGGTACCTACGTAATTATATAAATACTTGTAAGGTAATAAATACGTAACATCACGCCTGTAATCCCCGAACAGGTAGGCAGAGGAGTCTAGTACAGTCCCACGGTTTACCAGTTACGTTTACGTCCCAATATGGAATAGGTGGTGAATCTATTGCCATACACCGGGCACTAATCCAGACTC
>DWEG01000788.1:0-10010 GCA_018245845.1 Apyrrothrix hygieia | reverse complement strand
TTGCTAACTTTGCGCATTCGTGCGTCGCGGCGGTTGGCGGAAGGTTATCATTACATTGATTTGCTCAATTATTGCACGTTGAAATGCAACGTATCATTTCTAATTTAAAAATTTTCGCGCGCAGCTCTGTTCGTATATACTGCCAGTGTTTTAATTTTTGTTTTCTTCAGCCTGATATTGTTTCACAGTTTTAAAGGAGAAAGTACGTAGCTTAAATTTTACGTGCTTTTTGTACACATTTTCTATATTATGTATATTTTTAATTCAATGTTTTCATTGAAATATAACTTTTTTAAACATTAAGTCACAACATTAACACTAAGTCAAAAGTTTTCATTGAAAGATAACTTTTTTTTTAACATTAACTCACAATTGTTTATATTAATATCTATAATGGTAAATTCAATTTGAAAATTTGTTTCCACTTCAAAAACTGTAAATTAATACATTTTTTATAGGAACAGAGTAGTTGTATAAAATGTAACAACATTGAGCAATTTTGCTATTTCATATTTGTCAATCTATATCTACCTACTGTTTCGTCAAACATTTTTCTTTATTGTTCAATATTAAGCGTAATTTACTTCCAAAATAGAATATATATATTTACATATTAATACTTGCATGCGTAAGTTTCACACAACATCTAAATCATCTTAAATACATAACTTGACACATACACATTGGTAGCTTTCATTGAAGTCCAGAGCCCTAATGCTACAAGGATACGTGGATAAGGTAATCTGGGGAGAATAATATTGAGACCATGGCAATGAGAAACATTGTGTGGTTTAACAATTGTTAGGTATAAATAATCCATAATTTTTCTGGACTTCTAGTACTTTCCATGATTTTCCCATATAAAGTGTTGCACATAATTTCAATAATAGTGTGTACATGATAGCCGAATCCGTGAGTCATAACTAGTTCAAAATTAAATACGCATTCGTAATAATATAAAGACATTGAGCAAACGACTTGAGACCACTGCTACAATTTCATACATATGTATGTCTCACGCGATCACAATATCGCGTGGATAGATACCTACACTTTACAGTTTTTGCTTAAATTTACATCAGAGATTCAGATTAGTAGGTGAATTACACGTACAAGCGATATTTTGACCTTTAAAAAAGTAAATTATATTTAATTTGAGTTCAACTGTACGTACAAGAGAAGCGATAAATATATAGACCGAATTAAGTAATAACATTAAACAATAATTGTTTCAAAGCATTGCGACATTTTCTTTTATTAACGTTGTTAAACGACAATGGATGGCTTGATATCTAATGTAAATCAACGGTTCTATCCTAAAAAAAAACCTAGTTTCACGTAATCCCCGAAGAGGTAGGCAGAGGAGTGTAATACACTCCCACGTTTTACCAGTTGCGTTTACGTCCCATTATGGAATAGGTGGTGAGTCTATTGCCATACAACGGGAACAAATCCAGACTCCGAGTCACTACTAGAAATCTAACTTAAAAAAGTTCAATAGCACCCTTCCCGTGATTTGAACCCAGGACCTCTCGATCAGCAGTCGCGCTTGCAACCAACACGACCAACGAGGCAGTCATCTTATTATTATCAAAATCAACTTTCCCGCTTCAATGTTTGATTTGTTCGAACATAACGGTTTACTTTCATTTATCGTTCGGAAATAAAGTAAAAAGGATGATGGAAAAAAGTTGTTATTGATTTGCTTTCGACTTTCACTTGACGGCCTTCCGACGGACGTTGGCGCCAAATGGAGCAAAAAAAATGTAGGTACGCAATAATTGATATACCATTTTGTTGTAGACAATTTTTTGTCTAATGTGCCTATTTATTTTACCATTACGCATTCCGTGACTATCTACATACGTGATTAAATATGTATCCGTTTAATTTAGTTCTAATTTTATCCGGATAATAGGTTATTACACATTTTTATTGTCCGTCCATTAGTTTGTGTATGATAAGCAAACAAACAGCCGAAAATTAAGTTTTTTTCTTAAGTCTATCATGTAGGCAACACGTGTTTTACTATTTTCAATATAAAATTACTATTTTCAAAAATTAGCAAGAATTTAATTTATTTTGCATTTTTCGAATTTTCAAAGTTTCTGAATTCAATCTTTGTTGTTGTTGTTGTTTGTTGAACACTCCCAAAAAAAATTTTAAACGCTTAAATTATCATCAAAATGTAGGTACATATTACATACAAAGTTACGTGTAAGAACATCATAACAACCATCATCAACCCGTTTGCCGTTCCACTGTTAGACACAAGTATTCTTTCGGAACGGGAATTGTTAGGGTCGTAGTAAAACAAAAAAATACATTAAATAAGTACACAGAGATGTTGGAAAATCCAATCCTATAGGGTAAATGCACAATACGCGAACATTGATGAACTTTCGAATCCTATAGGGTAAACGTAAGAGACGCAGACACCAGTAAAACCATACATCATAATTTACGCATCATTTATTTTTTATATCTCGTATTATTCATTACCTTGTCAGTTTTACCCATGTTTTATACTTGTAACTGTCATAAATAATAATAGAATTAAAATTAATTGAAAACATGTTATGTTATAACACGTAATGAGCTATTAAACATAAACCTTTTTATGACATAGAAGTTACAAGCTCACGTAAATTACGTAAAGCGTGAAATTACGTAGATTTTTTAATTGATAATATAAGTAATGGCTCGGAGTCTGGATTTATTTCCGGTGTATGGCATATACTCACCACCTATTCCATAATGGGACTTAAACGTATCTAGTGAAATATGGCAGTGTACTACACACCTCTGCCTACCTCTTTGAGGATTACAGGCGTGATGTTACGTTTTACGTTTTTAACTTTCCGTTAAATGAATATATCGCAGTAATTTTAATTTTAGATAAGGGTCAAGTGTCTAAGAAATAAAACTTTGAGGCATAATTGAATTTTAACCAGTAGTTATTCCATGATGCGCGCACAACGGCTCCCTTCATCATTTTATTAATATAGAAGATAATAAAAACCATAACTTCCTAATGATATATCACTCATTATTTAACTGTATGAACACTTCCACACAACACGCGCTTGGCACATTTCAGTGTTTTTGCAAAGACTTCATTGTGCTGACACGATA
Organism: Apyrrothrix hygieia; assembly: GCA_018245845.1. Lineage (NCBI taxonomy): Eukaryota > Metazoa > Arthropoda > Insecta > Lepidoptera > Hesperiidae > Apyrrothrix > Apyrrothrix hygieia. The sequence continues at coordinate 6,875 of DWEG01000788.1, read as the reverse complement.
TCTCGCCGCAGCGCCCTGGCGGGAAGAGAAACGGCACGTGGAAAGTTCAAGCGAGTGCTCTATCTGTGCGATCTGAAAGCTACACGTGATATAAAGACAAGTAATCGTAGAAATTATACGATTATCGCTTTTAATTTTTTTCATTTAAAATGTTTGTTTTAAATGATAAATTATGGGAAAAAATTGTTTATTTTGCTAAATTAAGCCAATACTTCATAACGATCCTCGAGTATCTGTGTCTTTAACGATTATTGCAAAATAAAATATTATTAATATATGGTCATGCCAGGTGTCTTATCAAATAGGCAGAAAGCATCAAGTGCTAAATATTTCTAACCTCTCAAACCCGATGTGCATTCATTAATTACTCTCTGTTTACACGGACGCCGGGGTCAAGGACTTCTGACTCCCCCACCAGACGGTCAGACCCATTTGGTAAAGATAAGCAAGTCTTGGTCTCCCTCCGTACATTACCTTCATTTACCAAAGTTGGATTTTTGCAAAGTGACCTCTGAAATAATTACTTATATCTACCGATAATTTTTTTTATTACTTATAAAATATTTTTTGTTAACTTCAGAATTTCAAGTTCAGTTTAAAAATTCAAAATGCTTCAATGACACTATAAGAAACTAGTGCCTACTATCATTCAATACCGCAACGGTTATTGTGTTTGTGGTTACCACGGCCCCTCCATAAATAAACATCAAACAGGTCACAGATTAAATGGTTATTGTAGACTATAAACATCTGTTTGCAATGTGTTACAACCATCCTGAGGTCAGTGGGGTCAGTCAGTGGGATAAAATGCTATTAACACGGGTGTAAGGACAGTTTACTGACACTACGCACATTGATTGGATGAAATTACTTTGCGAATTATCTAAATCGACGGAGGCAGTCGTCGACAGGGTGTAACGGTTAATCCTTGGGCGTAGGATTCTACAGCTTCCTTTTAAAGTCGTAATTTAGTTAAATGAGAAGTACTTAATAATTAACTGGCCCGTTGGTTCGATGGTTAGGGAAACTGACTGCTGAGCTAGGACGTGGATTCAACTCCCACTCGGGGCAAATGTTGTGCGGTGAGAATTGTTTATTATGTCTGAATGTAAAAATGTATCTACGTAAGGATGTATATGCATATATGTACATATATATGTTGTGCCGTAAACGTAACTGGTGAAACGTGAAAGTGTACTACACTACTCTGTTTACCTCTTCGGGAATTACAGTTTGATATTACATTATACATACATATATGTAGTTTATCGGCCGTCCGGTTAACATAGGTGAGGCTCTGTCTAGGTTGAGATCCGGTGGCCGTGTGTGCGGGTGTCTCTAGACATTTATTATTTATTTAATCTGGTTCAGAAAGCCTACCTCCTGTTTCAGTGCAACCTCCTCATTATCGCCATCAATTCCCACATCGGGCACGCTGTCCTCTTCCTCTGAAGCGAACACTGTGCCCAGCATCAACAATGTTATCAAAAAGCACCACCTGGAACAAGAAGTATAGGAATTTAGGATTAGGATTAGGATTTAAATTCCTATTTAGGAGTTATAACAAAAAACACTGTCAAATGTATTAAATATTATATTTAACTATGTATCGACTCCGCGGTGACTTCGCTACGGTCTGCGAGAGTACGTGAACAAAGACTTCGCACAGGTCAGAAACTAGTTGAGCTACTCCAAAAAACAAACTTAATCTACCCTGACACTGATTTACTTCCGTAACCAAAAAAAGTGATCAAAGGTAACACAAAAGCTGACGTATGCATGTATATCCATTGGTTAAATCAATGCTCAAAATAAATATTTAAACTACACAATATTTTCGTACAGTTTCATCATCATCAGCCTATCCCAGTCCACAGCTGGACATAAGCCGCCTCACAGAGCGACAATACAGTTATATAAGGGCCTCATTATTTATAACATACATTAATTCGTTGTTATAAAACGTCTGTGACATTTTTGTACCTGTATACTTGCGTATCAATTTATATCTAAAATCAGTTTAGTAAACATTACATTACTTGTTATAAATTTAATAATAAAAACGCTTCTCATTCCGAGATTCCGTGTCCAATAGTGGAATAATTAAACGAAATAATTATGAATAGTAATAGTATCTATCTACTATGTCCTATAGTACCTATAGTCTAGGGTCCTATAGTACCTATAGTCTAGGGTCCTATAGTACCTATAGTCTAGGGTCCTATAGTACCTAATAGTCACATAAATATTTGTCCTGATTGAGAATCGAACCCACAACATCCGACTCAACATAACCACTAACCTCTACACCGACAGATTAATTAACAATACAATTGTTTAAGAGCTCTGCAGGTTACATAACGTGACAATTTCTCCAAAAGGGAGTACAGGGTTCTTGTGCAACATCGTATGGTGAGTTGCAATCAGTTTAATGCGACCGGACGAAACTGGTTTGAGCGTATCGCCACCTATCTGTGTTAAACGGGTGAGCAGTACTTGCGGAATACACGGCGATGGCGCTTTCAGATTAACTATTATTATTACTTAAAGATAGACTATTGGATTATTACTTAAAGATCTACAAAACTTACTTTGCCCACTAAGTAATATAAACGTGGGTCTGTTTGAGAATATCTCAGTAAAAGAACATACTAAAATATCTACTAAACTTATTTAATAATCTTAATTAAAAATCTCATCTGTTACTATTTATTTTATTTAATGAAAGAAAAATGTGAATTTGTATTCAGATGCCAATGGCGGTTAACCACTTGTACCAATTTACAAATCTGTAATAAATTCTCAATACACCAGAAACCAGGTATACATTAAATACGGGTTGACCAATAACCTTTACTTAAAAGCAACTGCACTGTAGAAACAGAATACCTTAGTGTCAATCACCACCTGCCCTGGATACGCCCTGTTAAATATGACTAATATATGCCAATTATATGGTTAATGTACTGGCTTAACTCACTGTTTTTTCGGGATACCGCGAATAGTTTCAAACCTAATACAGGTCATACTTTATGAGCTCCCGCCGATCGCGGCAAAAAACATGCGTGAGTTACAGTACAGCATTTAATCAGGTGTATGCCGATATTCACTGCCTCGTTCGTCGTGTTGGTTGCAAGTGTGAATACAGATCGAGAGGTTCCAATTCCGGGTCGAGAGCTACTGGTTTTTTCTATTAAATTAAATTAAATTTGTTGTAGTAGCTCGAAGTCTGGATTAGTGCCCGGTGTATGGCAATAGACTCACCACCTATTCCATATTGGGACGTAAACGCAACTGGTGAAACGTGAAATAGTTCTACCCTCCTCTGCCTACCTCTTCGGGGTTTACAGGCGTGATGTTACGTTTAACATACATATGCGTTTAATTGCTCCACCAAGTCCACTTGTACCGAAACGTTTAATTAATTTGCCAATTGAGGCAAGGATACCAACCGATATTGTTATTCTGGCCGCAGACGCCAAAGTAAGAACCACTTTACCTATGAAGGTAACGTTTTATCGTACTGGCGTGAGAAATTCTCGGCTTCCTCATTAGAATCTCGGTTTACATACAAGTTACGTTCAGATGACTTGTTTAGACTTGTATATTGAGTATTGAGTAACCGATCTGTGTTAAGACTTAAAAGGTATTGTATCAATAAATAAACACAAGTAGTTAGGATATTAAACGTAAGGTACAAAGAACTATAATCACATATTAATATAGAAAAATTTAATGAGCGTGGAATATGTAGACTAAACACGTCAGTATGCTAATCTGAAGATAGCGCAAAAAAATCAGTATGCAATATATCAGCTGATTGGGCGTGTCTTCGTGGTATTTATTCACTGGCTCGTAATTAAGCTCGACATAACCGTTACATAATTGCCTACTTATTAAAGCAATGGTATTTTGGCGAAGCACAGAGCGAGCATGTTGTTCACGACCACAGAACGATTATTCTCTCAGATTTGTTTTATGTAAATTTTGTGGTGCAAACCACAATGTTCATGGCCACTTTGGTCGGAACATCAAAGTTTTTATCGTCATGTGAGCCGGTCGGCATTTCTCTTAAAATGTAACAAATATTAGTCAAAACTAGTTATTTATACGTAACATCACGCCCGTAATCCCCGAAGAGGGAGGCAGAGGATTGTAGTACACTCCCACGTTTTACTAGTTACGTTTACGTCCCATTATGGAATAGGTGGTGAGTCTATTGCCATGCATTAGGAACAAATTCAGACTCCGAACCACTACTAGAAATTTCTACTAGAAAATAGTACCCGACCCGGGATTTGAACCCAGGACCTCTTGAAAGACAGTTGCGCTTGCAACCAACACGACCAACGAGGCAGTCAATTAATTATGTATATAATTAGCGATTATGATGTATAATTAATCACTTTAATGTATTATATAATAATATAATGAAAGTTTATATATTTATACACTTTTATATATTTATTTGTTGTTTATACCGAAAGTATATAATAACAGCTTTACAATATAACAATAACAATGTATACAGTACTTGATAACATTCTATTGAATAAACAAATTATAATTCAAAGAGACAAGTCCACTTGTTTTTAAACGCTTACATTAGTTATTTCTGGCTAACATATTAAAAATGACTGCAGAAATAATCAATGTTAAATCAGTTATAACAGTGCCATTTCTACTAGACGTATGTACTGTGGTTCCAGCAGTATAACAGTGCGTAAAATTACATAACGACGCCATGTTTTTATCATTTTTTACGCTGTGACATTAAAGGAAGCCGGTCGGTGAAAACAAACTGCGTAACAGCGCCCGTAGCGGTCAGCTATGAACGTTATATATGTTTAGTTACATTGTCGCTTTTCATTTTATAAGGAGGTTATTAAAACGGGGCATGAAAAATCTTGCGTTTTTTCTACAATATTTCTTAAGTTATTTATATAGCTGGTGCAATTGTACCTTTTGTATTTTGTTTGTTAAAGACAAGGACATTTTCGTTGTTACAAATTTTCCGCTTGGAAATTATTTTTGTTTATTCAGCGCTCAGTTATCGCACTTCATTGTACTAATATCGTAACAGTAGTTGACCGGATTTAACGATACCTACAGTGAGCTAAAGACTAATTTCATAATTTATTGAATTTTAAGCGCGAGTACCTACATATTTTACAATAGCCTCCACTTCTCTCCTTCTGTCACGACTCAATTCTTGCTCCGCGAACCGGATATCTGATTACATCTCATACTAATTATTCTATTGAAACACCTCACGCTGTGCCTACACATGGCTGCGAGCCAAATCAGTGTTTCTAATAAGAAAGGAATGTGCTTTCAAATCGTAGGACTAACGTCCTAGGCCGCCTATTCCATGAATAAGTCACAAGGCGTTTGTCACCATCGGCCATGATTTATTGCTTCTGTAGAGCGAGGTACATACATTAATTGGATCTGGATTAAAACCGGAAAACTTCGTTAACGCTTGTGTAGTAACATATTTTAAATTGTTTACTGACGAGTATTTTACGACTATGATTTAACAAGTATTTACTTTTTTTCCCGGTAACGAACTATAACAGGTATTTATTTAGTTTTTTCCCGGTAACGAACTATAACTGCTATTTATACAGTTTTTTTCGATAACATGCGGTAACATTTCTAAGAAGCTACACCTGTCCATAAATATAGTAACCATTGTATGGTTGATCGATTACTACCCAAAATATTTCTAATATCCAACTTTTTTTATAACTCAATTTTAGTCGGGTGCATTATTTAACAGAGAATACTAAAACTTATAAGTACATGCAAGTAAATCAAATAGCTTACAGCCGTTTTGAATATAACTTTATAAACTATAGAGATAGTGTATGTATATTACGAATATAATTTATGAAATAATTGTAAAAGAAAGCAGAAAGCTATACACAATCATACAAAATATCTTAAGGAGATCACTAAAAAATCGTGTCCCCAAAAACTTTGATTGCTTATCTTTTTAATAAAATTTAAATCAAATTTGAACACCGTGAAATTAATTACGACACTTTCACATTCAATTTCCATTTAATTATTTTATAGTATTTTCTCGAACAATGAAATTAAATTACCACTATTCTGAGAGATATGTTAAGAATAGCAACACTGAATGTTTTCATAGGAATCATCGAGTCGTGAAATAGGATCTTGCGTATTAACAGCTTGTCTTTGGTCGAGTTTCCTCGTTGCTGGCGATTTGTGCATTGTCATAGTTTCTGGTCCGTGACGAGATTGACTTAGTGTCCTAAATCAACGCAGAGCCGTTTTGAAATTATCAACGCATTTCCGTCCTCTATTCCGTGTACCCGACGCTTTTGTAATGTATTAAAGTGTTTACTACGTTACGTTTTAAATGACTATATTTAAATACAGACTATGTTGTCACGCCTATTTCCCACAAGGGTAGGCAGAGATAAACATGTGCACATGCTACGGTCTTGGCCAACTTATTTCGCTATCTTCTACGTTAATTAAAGTTTAATAAATAAAAGTCGTATATGCTCGTTTATTACAGGATCCCTTGACCTGATCTTCCTTTGGGACGTGTTCGAAATGATCACAATAAATATGCCCAGGTCTGCCTAATCTTTCTCCACCATTGTAATAATGGTTTGTTACATACTATATATATATCGACTTATATCGATTTATTAACAAATATTTGAAAGGCATGGAAATAAATAAAAACTAAAAAGCGTGTATTTCACATGTGTGTTTCATATGACACACAAAAACGAAGCAACATGTAAAGTTTGGACAAAAGCATTACAAATTTGAAACCTAATTCTACAGAACAAAACACAGTAAGGATAGGGATATTTGAGAGTCGGTGCTCT
>DWEG01000787.1:0-10010 GCA_018245845.1 Apyrrothrix hygieia | reverse complement strand
CACTCCTCTGCCTACCTCTTCGGGGTATTACAGGCGTGATTTTATGTTATTTAGGGTTTCTTGAACAATACTGTTAAAATGCGATACGATGATATTGCAATATCTTTAATTTTTTTATTATGTTTTATCATTGAAATTTGATTCTTGTTACTTCGTGATTTTTTAAATGCTTCTTAATTAATTTCCTACATTTTTGTTTTTATTGGTATTTTATGTTACGTCAGGTCACTTATAGGGTAGGCACAAAGCACCGAGTGATTGTTCTACATTCAATAATCTCGCCGTTTCCTTGATACTATTTATTTGTAACTTCCTTATATACGGTAGGACATAAGTCGTAATAAAATTAACACATATATTGAACAATGCAAAAAAAACTACCAAAATTTCGCAATGCATCTTATTCTTCGTACCTGCTGCTTTGTGACATCTGTGTGTAGGGGTGGTACTGAACAAAATCATTAGAATATTTTTGACGCACGCTATATCACTGTATACATATAAATATTGTATAAGCTCTTATACAGTATAACATTTTTTAAACTATTAATCTGTGGCGAATTTTCGAATAATATTATCATAAATTACCCATTGGATAAGTGTAAAAAACCAGTATTATTTTAATTAAACGTTTAAGGTATGATAAAGAATAGTGCCGAAATATTAATGTGTACGTACAAATGCACATTAAAATGAAGAAATGCTGATTACAATGTGTATTCAAATCTCAATTTTAATAGATTTTAATTTGTTGATTTAAGTTAACTAAATATTTGTTCAAATAACTACTGAGAATTTTTTTCTGACTATTGCTTTTGTTTTGTTCCTCATACTCATTACTTTGTTTACCATTCATTAAAATTGAATATCATATAAATAATACGTGACGCCAAAATTTGTATCATTTTTTAAGACAATTGCGCGAACGGAACAATATGAAACGTGCCACAGTTAAAGTTCACATGGAGGAGTACAGCAGAACGCTGATATTTATATTGTAATACATTATAAATATCTTAAATTAACCAGTAAGCACAATACGCACACTTCCATGCATCTTATGCATTTACAAGTACATATATGTAAGTGTGTCAAATGCGTTGTTACTTGACAAAACGCAAGCAGAATTGCCAATTTGTGGGCAATTACCCGTATTTCGGAGAATTCTAAAACAATTGGAAGTTAGAGCGAGATTGATTATGTGCGGGGAAATGTAGCCGATTTATTGAAGTGTACTCTTTGCCATAAGAACTTAACGTTCGTATTTGACGTTGGAGAACGTAACGATCTCAACTAAACCACTAGTTTGAATCAAATCACCCGTTAAAGTTTATGTAAAACACCCAACGGTTGAAATTGTTTTTATAACTATGAGAGTATTAAAGCATGTTGCTAATTGTTCAAGTTGAAGGTGACAGCCCTGTTTCATCTGCCACTTGAACGATCGAAAGGTACGACGGCGCGCCGGTATCAGGAAGGAATGCATAGTGGGTGACTTGAACACTTCCTGTCCCTTTCGCACGCGACCGGCATCGCTTAAGCTAAATTTATACGCCATCCCTTTCGTACACACCAACATTTTCAATACTTACCTGCGTGAAATGATATACATCTGTTCAATAGCAAACTCTCCCTCGCACGCACACACTTAAATACATTGTTGATATTGCTGTCTCGTTCCTCCGTCTCATGAACAGGGGGTCGACGGTGTTGGCGTGCGCATTTGTGTTTGTGTTCGTCTATTTAGTGAACTTGGGAGCTTGCTTTCGTGTTTGTGCATAGGGTGTCAAACATGGCTGTGTGCGTGAATTGTAGAGGCGCGACATAGCTTTGCCGTCTCCATGACTTAAAAGTTTTGTTCGGAATGGAACCGGCGGGCTAGTTCTGCGCCGGCCGGCACACTCGACGGTTGTGTGTGCGGTGATCGGGTCTAACTTCTTCGTAACTGTACGATACAAAAACTTGTATGAAAAATACGGTTTAATAGTTTAAAAATATTCTTTGAATGTGTTCCAAAGTTTGCAAACAATTAAAGTGAATTGTTTATTATTTGACAATCGGTGATGTTTATTTTTTTGTGAAACAACATCGTGTTTAGTTCAACGTACTACGGAGGTTGGTCGCTCACCATTCTCGTGTAGAGTCTATTTTGTATCAACCAAAAACTCCGGCCCATTTTTATGCCTACTTAAATCTTAAGACAAAAAAAATTCTGATTTGTGAAAGCTTAGACTACTATCGTGTCTGAACACAATTAAAATGAAATTCTAATGCAGGGCAAATGTTTTCAATGCAATATTACAATAAATTGTAGAGTTTACTTGCAAATTAACTGATAACACTGTTCTTAAAAATTCTAATGTTCAATACAAACGCTTCTTTGCTTTGTAAAAACGTTATTTACCCACATTAATCATTTTTTCTACCTTTCATCACTTCTTCATCTCTGCAACAGAGTTGAACAACCTTAATGTATAAATAGACCTCGAATACAGGCCAAGTATAAACAGAAAACGTCTCCAAACACAGACATTCATGTATGTATTGTCACTTAAAAAACCGTTGAAAAGATTTTGTGGTTCTATTATTACAATTGAAACACGCAACTATCGAACAAATGTATCCTAAAAATCAACTGAAATCGTTTCTTTTTGGTTTTTAATATAATGATGTTTGTTTTACTACAATAAACGCTATACTTATATTGTAAGAAAAACAAATGAAATTTTCTTACCTATGTAATACACACCAGTTACTTTATTCCAAGCAGTAAATCTACCTTTAGATACATGAAAATATCGACACACTCAAACTTTTTTAACTTAAACATTTACGTTACAAAGAAAGAGAAGTCAGCTAGTTAGCGGCAGGTACCTACAAGATAATTTACAATTTCCGCTCTTTCTAAATCTTTAACAGTTAAAGAAAGAAAAGGGAACAATTACTTAGTCCAAAATCTATTGTGATGCTAACAAAGGCCGTTCATCTATTTCGAAATGCGAGGGCCCGTTCTCTTCTATAATTTGACAAAAGTTTTGTACATATACGTCTCGCACTTTACTATTTTAAAATTATACAAAGTAACATTACATTGGTCATTTAGTGTGCAGCTTTTGACATTGTTAATTTTCTGATAACTTCTATATTAACAATAAAAGACATTTGCCAAAGTGTTTTAACGTGGGAAGGGCCAATAATTATAGGATTCTACGTATCATACTCAACGGAGGATCTTGTTCGTAAACTATTATATGGGATAAGTATTTCATAAGTACATAATAACTAATAAGTTTAATAGCTCTCACTCAGTCTTAATTGACAAAATGTTATATTCTCCATTGTTAACAACGGTAACAAAATATGAATACTAAACTTTATCCCGAGATGAAAGTGAAATAGAATTATTTGAATTGAATAATTGAATAGTAATTAATTTTAAGTAATTCTGAATAATTTAGACATTTCCAATACATCAAATTTAGTCTCTGAATTGATTTTGTTTGATTACTTCAGTTAATTGGTCAAGTTAGTTTTCATGAATAAAATATATTATTTGAATTGTAGTTTCAAATTATATTACAGTTAGGTATAATGAGTTGTAGCTAACAAAGTAACATATATAGATTGCTTAGTATTCATAAATTGAAGTAATAACATAATATTCACTAAAAAAATATTAAAATAAAAGTTTTTTTTTTTTTATAAAATGACATAACTGTACGTCATTATTTATTTTCGGTTCTAATAAATATTTAGGATTTAGGTCCTAATATGTGAATTAAAAACAAAAAACACATTTATATTATTAAGAATAATTAAAACTATAAATGACTGCCTCGTTGATCGTGTTGGTTGCAAGCGCGACTGCCGATCGCGAGTTCTCTGGTTCAAATCCCAGGTAGTACTATTGGATTTTTCTAAATTAGAATTTCTAGTAGTTGCTCGGAGTCTTGATTTGTGCTCGGTGTATGGCAATAGTCTAATCACCTATTCCATGATAGGACGTTACCGTAAGTGGTGAAAGGTGGGAGTGTACTACACTTCTCTGCCTACCTCTTCAGGCATTACAGACGTGATAATGTGACGTAGAACTATAAATATTTCCAAAAAAAAACTGGAACACGTATAAAAAAATACTTTTTTAAGCACCAAAGACTGCAATCCTAGTTACTAAGTCTGTTTTCGCCCCGCGGCATTCTTCAAACGGTCCTACTGTATTCCTGACTTCAACTATGCTCACATCACACTCGGTACTTATTGCTCTATTTCTATTACACAAATTATACTTTCATTTTGTTTTTCCAGTATCAACATTCACCATTACTACCATACATTACCGATGGAGCCAGTACACATCCGTACACCGTCAGTTATACTTTTTTAATAAATTCTGACTACTTATAAAGAAATGCAACGCTTCGTTAATATCATTACCAATTATCACTCTCCTTTCGATATCTTCTCCGCCTTTGTCATCCCGATGAACAAATACCCCAGGGATATAAAAAAATTCAATAATAAACCATGCGCTTGCTTCTCTTTTTCTTCTTCCATCTTAAATCCTTCATTATTTTCCTTCTTTATTTTATCATTCATTCCTTCATTATTTTATCACTTTCAACAATCATGTCTCTTTCTTCAAAAGCTCCGTGCATAGGTGTAACTCTCGCCTGTAGTTTCTTCTCTCACGACGTTTGCATAACGAACAGATTTCACAAGTAACTTATTCATTTTCAACCCACTGTCATCTTCACGCAAGATTGACATACATTCGAACATACGCGCACTACATACATACACGCTCATGAACAATTCGAACAGCAATAGTAACGCTATAAAACCTTATTTTACACCTTTTTCCACATTTTACTGTTCTATGTTTACTCTAACACAAGCACTAGTCTCCACACACTGACCCCTGTTACCCTAACACAGACACAGGGACTTGCGTACAGAGACTTCAAAGCTCGTATAAAGTTAATCCCAGTATCCCATAAGAAGTCTGTCCCATACATGTTTCGCACAACTTGTTTCTCTTTATTATTTCATAAGTTTTTTTAAGTCTATAAGACCGCAAGAGACTTTTGACTTTTTGCCAAATATTTTTCAACGTAGCGCCGTAGAGAAATGTCTACATCCAGACATCGCGTATGCCTCCTAAATCCCGCTTGCACGTCCCGCAACTTATCTTCCGTTACTACCATAACTCTATCAATCAATATTCTTGCATTCAATTAGTCGACGACACACCAGGCTGATGTTTCCGGAATGTTTGCGGTCCTGTTGTGAATATTTTCTCTTATGCAACGTCATGACGACAGCTTTAAATCTAAAAATAAACATATACTTTATTAAAGAGGTCGTTGTCTAATTTTATAACTTCATATTATGACAAGAATACCTTTTTATCAGTCGGGATAGCAGTGAAATGTGAGTCTATTGCTAAATGAAAAAATGAATACTTGCAAATGCTTTTCTAATGTTATTTTTATTTTACGGTCCAACTAAGCAATTTTACAGTCATATCAAGCGATAATTTTAACCTTGCGATCAGACGTAAGTTCGTTATTATCCCTAAGGAATGAGTTAAATTTCCCGTGTCTTATAACCTGTACCTACAGTACCTCTCAAACGGAAACATAAAAAGTCCACACTCCAGTTCATTCGTGGTCCTAACGCCGTAAATAAACAGTTTTATAGCCTTTAAAATAACACTATCATGCGTTTTAATACGTGTATAAGAGTATGTGTATCAGGAGTATCAGGAGGCTAACAAATTTTAAGGTAAATGTTACATTTCAACATACTTTAATAGCGACTGTCCTTCTACTTATGTAACTTCTATTCTGTTGTGTTTCAAGTTATGACTAATTATAAAAACGTTTTATGACATATGACCAAACAATTTTAACTGCAATAGATTAGCCTCGAAACATTTGAGTATTTAGTAGATCTCTCACAATATCCCAATGTATAAGCTACTCTCGCTTCTTTGCACATTTTGTAATCGTCTATCTATTCATCGATTTATAATAAGAGAGTGCTCAGAAGTTTCCCGATAAAACCACAACAAAGTCAGCCCCACGATTCCATCCCCTCACAGTTCAATCCGGTCGCAGAATTACTTGCATTGCCACTGTTATATCTCCTTGTCCAAAACAATTGATATCGCTATTTGTATCAATAATACGGAACGCAGACGTTTACGTGTATCCTGTACGTGGGCGGAATCCAGCGCAGGACCGTCCCGACTGTCGTGCGGTACGTTTATTGTAACTATTGATAATATTTTCTGTGAAAGATTTTATTTTCTTTTACATGAGATGAAAGTAAATTAAGACAGTCTGAATCGTTATTAGTATTGGCAGCCAATTCGTAATAACGTAACGTTAAACCGTCTTGCTGTATACCTCAGAATGGTTTGATAGTTACAATAGCGCTTGTAAAGTACATCATTTAGTTCTTTGTTGTCAAATGATTTAATTTGCATAAACTTGGTAACTTTGTGGAATAACAGGTAAAAGATGTCTAGTCTATTTATTTATAAGTTATGAAAGTAGCCATATCAATATGCATTCGTATCACGGTCAAGGTCAGTTTTGGTAAAAAGACCCTAAAATCCTTTTTGTACATTACTAAGGTGGACAACGCATCAATAAGGGATGTCTGTTCAGCTGACAATTAATTATTATGTACAGGTTAACCAACAAAACTATTTATATGTGGAAATCTAAAAAATGTTAAAAGATCTTGTCACAAGGTCAAGCAAATGACAAGACAAGATACGTTTTGTTCTCGTCTATTCATAGTAATGTTACCATGCCTCTATAAAGACACCGTGACAAATATTAATAAGCGAATGAAGACCAAGATTTATTTTCTAGCTGTCGTGTTACGTCATAGCAAAGTTCATGAAGTTCTTATATAAACAAAGTTGACACTTGTAATGTTTTCAAAATGAATGAGTTCACGAAAGTAATAGACTTGTCTAAATATTGAGATCTCGTTACTTTTTGGGCGGAAAGGTTCGTGACATAATTTACGTAGGCTGTTAACACAGGACGTAGAAATACGACACAATGTATTTAACAATGAAGTTTCAGAAAAATTACAGTCTAAAATTAATATTCAATTTACTTTGGATGTTAGAATATAACTGTGTATATGTCTTGCCTGATTACTTTCAGCTACATGTTACATATACCTAATGAAAATAAGAACGACACGACTCGGCGAGTGTGAGGAATGCATGACAAGCATAAAAAATGTAGAGACAAAAATGTGATCAAAATTGATAATACTTCAGTCAGTTTATGTGCATCCTATATGACATAGGCTTCTTCAAAAACGGACGCAGAAGGCGCTCCCCTTTAAAATCTGCAACAGATTGGCCACTCCTCCGTTACCTGGGTTACTACATTTGATATTTTACATAAATATATATTTAAAGTCAGGCACACAATTAATATTTAGAAAGCATTTACAAAGAGGTATTTGCCATGAAGTAAGGAATTCAATACTATTTGTAGTTATATTATTTCTGAGTAGCTGTTAGTCCCTTTGAATCATCCCAGAACATTTCTTGAGGTTGCGGTTGGGACCCCGTTAGTAACATTTAATTGATTTTGTACTCCAGAAACTAATTAGACTTGTGGTTTATGTAACCGAACAGTATTAATAACTTATTGCATCCTGCCCTCAACACAATCTCGCGTCTGTTATTAATTAAACGAATCGTAAACAATGTCTATATCAAGTAAACTGATTATTATTACAAGAGTTTATTACGAATAATGTAAATAAACTTTCTAATAAAATCGAGCACGGTTAAGTTCACTGAACTTTTATTAATTTAGTTTTAATTTATTGCCGACATGAAGGTACCTTATTAAGTTTATACTAGCAAGAAGGGCCCAAACTAAAGCTTACAGAAATTTAAGGCAACAAACACGAAATGAGGAAAACATGCTATCAATCAAAATTCCTTTGTGTGTAGTTATTACAAAAAGCGGCCAGTACAAGTACGTTCTAACTTGCGTTAAAATCAAAGGCTAAAGTTTGTCTTGTACTTCAACGTAAGCTTTGATAATAAATATTTATAACTGAAAACAGATAAAGCATTGTTTATCACTGATTGGGATAATTTGAAAAGCCGTGAGAATGTGATAAATTTAATTGTCTTAAGTTAATACAATCTAGTGCACAGCTCTTCAAGAGCCATTGTTGAGTTCAAATGAACAATATCGTGTTTATCTTCAGGTAATTCTAAATAGTATTAACGATTTTTTTATTTGTCTTACTGCACAGATTGTTACTTGTCTCTTTTTGCGCCATACCGTCCTCACCGGCGATGCAGGAACCGGCCGATCGTGTTAGTACTATAGTCAGGAGATTGTGTCGCTTACCAGTTGTACCAATGCTATGATTTTTACGTACTTATCTTCACGCCAGGAACGTCACGGGGTTAGCAGTGAATACGGAGTGCCAAATAATATTCAATATTTTTAACGTAACGTATTTAAATATTTTTAAATGGAAAAATATCGCATTAGTGCAAAAAAAATTGCAGCCAAATAATAAGTTCTCTAGAAGGCTACAGAAGGTGTATTATATTACGCTAGTACATATACATAATGTATATATACTTGTGTGCAAATATGCGCACATGTTAGTTTTATCAATCTTTACTTTAAATAAGAGGCACAATATTATTGGAACATTTGGAACATAACCAGAATATTGTATTATTCATTTACCGAGGTATCTTTTATACAATGTAATAAAAATGTAAACTGACCGTTTATAGATATAAAATAATTAAAAATTAAGAAACCACATTGGTAAGTCTATTCGTTTTCATCCTCTTCACGTAACAAGTAATGCTCATACTTCAAATTAAACTTTGAGAAAGATTCGATGGGCTCATAAACTGGACGGTTTTTGTCTGTTTGATGAAAAGCGCATCTTGTGGAAACAAATACCATCGCCCAAATGGAATTTATAAAAGAATCGTCAAAATAATAAATAAATAGTATTTTGACATATCAGCACGCTCAGCCATCTGATTCCAAAGCAGGCAAAGATTCTGTGCCACGCAGCTAATAATCTACATATGTGCAAATAGTTACTTGTGCTCAGTACATAAATGCTTGTGCTGGATGGGAATCGAACCGCCGAACCCGACCCGACAGTCAGTTAGTGATCACTGGAATAACGGACAACAAAAATAATGCAAAACATAGCTCACGTGATTTCAAAATTTTAACTAGAATTTAATAAGCATTAGCCAAATAAAAATTAAAATTACAATTCCAGACGGGACTGAGGAACTTCTGTTGTTTATTATCTCTGTCCGGTGGCAGACGGATCAGGAATCAAAAGATAAGTGGCCACTCCGTAGTGAATAGTCCAACGAACTTCTTTGTATTTCCATACACTGCAGCTACTATCATCCGTCGATGTTTATTCAGCCTTCAGCCCTAAGAAGCTTGTAATACCGCTGTTACTCTATTAATAATTCAAACCGGAACCGTATCTCCTGTGCCCACCCAATTAGCGTAGATCTATTTTATTTTATGTCTAAACAAAATCAGTGATATTATCGAAACGTTGAGATGTTTTATTTCTCGACAAATTTTGCGTTTAATTTGTTTCTCTAATAAATTGTTTGTGCAAGTAATGTGTACTTCCTCTTGATTTATTAAAGTCTGTCTTTATACACAATGTACTTGTTCTTGTTAATATGATAAATAATAAAATTAAAATCAATGCACAAACTAAAAAACTGATCTTTAAATGTCACGAGTAAGGCATCAATTTGGCTGTCAAGACAATCTAACGTATCTCTCAATTTGACTGTCGGTCTCAGCAGCCGATACAATGGGCCATTAATTAAAACGCAGGCGAGTATAATTTACTAAGCTAAGATGTGTCGGCAGATATTTTTATGGGGTTTAATGGCGTGACATGGATACGTGGTGCGGAGGAAACACCGAGAATTGTGTTACGGG
>DWEG01000786.1:0-10011 GCA_018245845.1 Apyrrothrix hygieia | reverse complement strand
CAGATCCTTACTATATATGGTAAGCTGTATCTGGGTAATTTGGGACCAGTAGATTGTCTGGTCTACTGGTTTACCCTCCGGCCAGGTGGGATGACAATCTGCGAGAGGTTACAGGTAGAAGCTGGATGCTGCGAGCTGAGGACAGGGCGCGATGGTGTTCTTTGGGGGAGGCCCATGTCCAGCAGTGGACTGAGATATGCCGATGATGATGATGAGACTGTCTGGATATGTCCCAAAATATTTATTTATTATTTTTCATATAGTTATTAGTTTTATCTAAGTACAATTAACACTGTTCTATTGGATTTCTAACTTCGATTTTTTAGTATAAATTTGTAGTAGTGGCTCGGAGTCTGGATTTGTGCCCGGTGTATGACAATAGACTCACCCTCTATTCCATAATGCGACGTAAACGTACCTGGTGAAACGTGGGTGTGTACTACACTCCTCTGCCTACCTCTTCGGGGACTACAGGCGTGATGTTACGTTTACAATTAACACACGGCCACCTGATTCGAAACTAGGCAGCGCTTTTAGCATAATGACCAGATAGCGGATAAACATACATACATATATTTCTAAATACTTATGTAGGTAATATTACACTCAGACACAGTGCAAACACTCGTGTTTATCGGAGAAATATTTGTACTAAGTTGTAATCGAACCCGCAATATCCAGCTCGGAATGTCAACATCAATACTCATTGGATCAACACTCACTTTAACATTTTGGTATTATTTTAGAAAATTCTATAGTTAGGTAACAAAACGTAACATCACGCCTGCAATACCCGAAGAGGTAGTTAGAGGTGTGTAGTACAGCAGTTATGTTTACGTTTCACCATGGAATAGGGGGTGAGCTTATTGCCATACACCGAGCACAAATCCAGACTCAAGAGCCACTTCTAGAACCTCTTGTTAAAAAAAAACCAATTCTATAATATTATGCAATAAATATTATAACTTCAATAACATTTATTACTGTTGTTTCTTATTAAAAAGATTGGAAAACTACGGTCATTATCAACAATACTTTTGTTATACCACTGTTGGACACAGTTTGTAACATGCAACACGCCTCAGAGATTTGGTGAATTCGAAGACCTTCTTCCTCTTCCTTCATCATTACAGCGAGACATTTGGTATCGCTCATTTAGTGCAGTCAGAGGTGCGTGTCTGGATCCAAACCCCAAACTTCTACTAGCGTGGGAGACTGATATCCTAACCACTAAGCTGTTTCTGCACTGTGGCTGGTATTTTTGAACATTTTGAATTGGAACGTGTTCAAAATTCTCAACACTCTCAAATACTCAATTAAGGACATCCTGAATTGACTCTGGTACAGAATAAAATCGTCATTATCATCATCATCAGCCCGGCTAAGTCAACTGCTGGACATAGGTCTCCCCTGAAGAGTTTTGGCCCATAATTCCCTGGTTGCGTTTGCGGGTTAGGAATCGCAGACCACTGCTTTTCGCACCGCGTACGCTGCTAGGGCATATAACATTGCTTAGGGACGTTTCGCCATATTGCAGAATAATATAATATTTCTCAAGGAGTATAAACAGTAATATTCAGTTTAGGTTTAGGATGGGTCGTACCGAAGTTAATCAGAAGGTTGCAATGTTTTTAGCATCCCAGCGCTGGGCACTGGTCGCTCCCGTAAATGAAGGAGACCCTCTGGTTACTCTGGATACTCTACAAAGTTGCCCCAGTGGGGAGTGATGCAGAAATTAGTGATAATTAATCGGTAGGTTAGGAAAAGGATGTTACTAACGAAATTTTGTAATCCAACTGCGAATAGGACTTGGATGGCGTTCATTGTTCAATCCTCAGTATGTCGTCGAATAGGATATAAGATTTTTTTTATCACACACACACTAATACACTGTGGTTATTCACATAACTTTCTTTTTCAGTCACATTCTCAATATTTATCACTTATAATCTCATCCGATACCAATTTTGTTACGTTCAAATCTTGTGATTATCATATACGGAAGATATTTGGCGCACAATTTTCCTATTTTTCCAATCGGATAAACAATTTAGCAATTACAAACTTATTATGTATGAATATATAAATTTTTAGTCTATTGATGGGATAACAAATGATGAAAAAGAGCGTATCACCGAATTTCTTATTCACAAGTCACTTTTTGTATACGAAGATGAACTGAACGCTAAGACTGGCGAGCCCACAGTGAACAACGAGAATGACAATCGACTGAACACTATCTTGTGTGGTAATATTCCTTAGTTAGCAGCGATAAGCTATCTTCGAGCGCCATAAACATTGAGCAATATCCTGACGGCCGTGTTAGCTTAAGATATTAACGGTATGGTTAAATATACACAAAGGCATTAGCGCTTGGAACAACGTATAAAAGTCAATAGACCCGTGGAAGCAAGTCGGATCTGTATAAGGCGCTACTGTGTGCGTGCCTTAATGTCTATGTCACTGGTCGTTTAATGCCACTACTGGCTGAAGAATGACACTGAATGGAATGTCATCGTACTGTCTATTAACATTCTAGATGCTAGTCTAATGTGCGCAATTATTGTAAAAAAAATTGTGCAAAAACTGCTGCTATCGGGTTGTTCATGCCTGATCCAGTAGATCGGGCTGGACGAGGATTTAAAAGAGGATTTTAGTTGAATTTTCCATATCGCTATGGTACTCCGTATAAAAGCACAACATTGCATTCCTAAAGAAACTGTTTTGGCGATTTTATTGTTATATGATAACTACTTGTTGATATTGTTATATGACAACTAGCATTTGGCCGTGATCCCGCCTGATTCAAAGTAACGACGTGTCCTAAAATGGATAATGCCTGCCTATAAGAAGCCTGATGATAAATTAATCTTCATACGTTATGGAGAACTGACTGCAGTTCAACTGAATTATTATTAGATAATTTCTGCTGTTTCACGAGAACATATGCTTCACCTTTCCTACAGTAGGTACAAGGCCCTGGAGTATGGCGTTCTGACGTTATATTTCGATAATCATTTTTGATCAATATATAACAAAATCGCATATCACATTTCCAATAAAGAAAATAATTTGATGAATTATTGGGAAAAATAATTTAGCGGATTATGGAGGAAAAGATTAAGCGGATTGAGATTTTTTCGCTCCGCCAGAAACTTGGAACCTACTGAAAAAATAACACGACAATGATCAATCAATAGATACATTCAGTTAGTGTTCGAAACGATAACATATATTTATGAACGCGGTAAACGTTATTGTACAACAATGAATAAAATTACCTACATTTTCCGTATGACTCATGTCTCATGGTGGCGCAATCGGAACCAAGTCGTTATGGACGGCAATGAACTTAATTAGTGATCGTTCACGGCCATTTTAGACAACGGTGATCATCCATCGATGGAACCGTAGTGGTAATGAGCAGGAGATAGGGTTTCAATTTGAACAATCTGCACAATTCGCACGACGAATGACTGTTTCTTATTTTGGAGCGTATGAAATTGTCAATTTAGTGTTTAGGGCATCCCAATTTTAGCAATACTTGTTGGGTTTGGTTTATATTCGCAGATGTCGGGATTAAGTCTTTCCACATTTTTATATGCACACGCATTGGGCATAATTAAAAGTATCAGAGTGAGGGAACGAATAGACAACACCAAATTGTAGAAAATTATCCTGACTATGCATATTTCTTTCAGCAGGATCGTGGAGAGTTAATATAATGATTATTTGAATGGCACGCTTGATTTACAATATACCTTTCTCTAATCTCCACAAAACTGGGGCGACATGATTAACTAACTTACTAAGTGTAAATACGCAAGTAATAATGCGATTGTTTACCGATGAATTGTGAGACACCCACAGTCGATTTTAACACATAACAGGTTAGATCTAAAGATCAAATTTATCTGCACCAACATTGTATACATGAATGTTAATGTTTGTATGCTTTGTCACTGCTATTAGTGTAAGCGGTTGATGCGATTTACAGTGTTATTAATAGGTCGTCTGTTTGCATTCACATTAAAAGGCGATAACAAGATAATCTCCTATAACATATACATACCTAGTACTTGCCGTTTAAGTCACATATGTGTGGTGTGGTAACACTATGATTGAATTAGTGTGATGTTTTCCTGACCTTTGCTGGCCGGCTGCGGGGAGCAGCGTATGGGGAACAAGAAGTCGTTCTCTTCGATTTCCAACCCGCATGCCCAGCGTGGGAATTATGGGCAAATTCCCTTAGGAGACGCCTAAGTCCAGCAGTGGATTTAAAACAGGCTGTTAATGATGATGATAATGCTTTCCTTTCGATTTTTTTTTATATTAAACCGCGATTAAATCGGTCTTATTTTCTTCTTCTGGGGTTCTTTGGTAGAAGCTTTCAGACCCTTTGAGAGTGGTATGTCAGATCCAGAAGCATTAAATTAAAACTGTTACGTAACGTATGACCATACTACCCAACATGAATTGAATCTTGTACTTCGTTACATCAGAATATGAATAAAAACATATTTATACTGCGTTATCTGAAGTATACTGATCTTCTACCACAGCGACAGACTGACAACCTTAGGAATCTCGTGATCATAACCGGCCAAGTGAACGAAGAATCAGACGAAAAGCATTCTTCTGATATCACCGTGAATCACGACGAATTGACGATAATGAATCAAAAACATTTAGCCGCTTTCGCGAAATGCAATATTCTATCTACGATTGGTCTTTGGCTAAAAATCCAGGGCAAATATTAAACGATGCGTGTTTTAAATGCATTTACTATGCAGCTAACGAGAGCAGAGTGTAGTGGAGGCAAATGACGTGAAACGTACGAAAGCGTTAAGTAATATTCTCGCAGTTACGCAGTACGTGTTACGCGCCGCTAGAGATCAATATGAACTAGAGAGTTTTGTTTTCGCAACTATGTTAAACTTCTATCGACTCCTTTCGCGGGTACACGTAGTTCGATGTATCCGCTAAGAATATTAGACAATTCGATCGTGTGGTGGGTCAGGCCAGCTGGTACAGGACAGGCTGTTAGGCCAGCTTGTGGGTAGGCTTATGAACGTTTTCACACTACAAACATCAAGAGGCTACATTGGAAATAGATTAGAGGGGTGAACTAGGGATGTAAACATTGCTGAAAAGTGATTTGGCCTCTATGACGTATACATCAACGTACTTTGCATGAACAATGCGCAAAATGCTTTAGGTCTTCTTCAGTCGAGGAAGTAGACCCAAGCTCTTAAAATGTATTCAGCAAATAATTTGTGCAGAATACAGGCTCTTTGACTACATTACTGGGATTTCCCGAGTTATAAACGCCATAGTCACATAACGCGCAATCGGCAAATTCTTCCGATTATCATCTCACCGTAACAGAACATCGGGAGTGTACACATGGGAAGAAGCATGAAAATGTATGTATGTACTTACAATGTTGGGCATTTCCTGGGTGTAAGCGATGACGTCCGCGCTGACGGTCACCAGGAGGCCCAGAAGGCTGGTGGTGATGGCGCGCCACATGGTGGCCCTCTACACCATCACCGAGCGAGCAAGTCTTGAGCACTCACGTCTCGATCGCGGCTACCCTGTGTTCTGCAGGCTGAGCGCCTTGCATTATTCGTGCTGAAAATTAAAAGAAAATCCACTATTAAAATGTCACCTTCTAGAAACGTATCTACAATTATTTATTCTGCCATTCAGTCAGCGCTTGCATGGCTGTATTTCATATAGAAGCGTATAGGTATATTTTTATTATGGACAAAAGATTGACTACAAGAAATAAAAAAATTAAATTGTAAGATTCTATTTGTTTATCGAGAAATTGTTTACATACTTGTTACATATGGACAAAGTGACATTAATTATATATATAACAATGTGATGATGATAATAACCTTATTTGATAGCTATAACTTGATATTTATCACTCTGTATGTTGATAAATACTTTATAGCATTATTTTATAATCTCTCATTATAAAGTGACTGACTCTCTCGTTGTTCGCATTGGTTGCAGGCATGATTTGGTTGGGATTTTTCTAACTCAGAGTTTCTAGTAGTGGCTTGGAGTCTGGATTAGTGCCCGGTGTATGGCAATAGACTGTCCACATATTCCATAATGGGACATAAACATAACTGCTGCAACATAGGAGAGAACAACACTCCTCTGCCTACCTCTTTGGTGACCACAGGTGTGATGATACATTTTTTTACAAGAAATTATAGCTCTAAGATTTTATTATTTCATGCAAAGTTTTTAATGACATATATCCTACAGATTTGACTTCTTCAAGGCTATTCAATTTCTTCATTTAATATACATTTAGCTTGACATAATATCTATGTTCATATAGTATTAACATATTGTGTGAACTCCTGACCTTTAAACTGTTATCACACTTGAAATCTTTGTGTGTGATTAAATGCAGAGTGTATCACTTTAACCAGTTCTAATGTTGATTCTGATAAATAATTGAGACATATTTTCTAATTAAAAAAAAATAACATCATGCCTGTAATCCCCCAACAGGTAGGTAGAGGAGTGTAGTACACTCACACTTTTCACTGGTTACATTTATGTCTCATTATGGAATAGGTGGTGAATCTATTGCCATACACCTTGCACAAATCCAGACTCCGAGCCACTACTACAAATTATAATTTTTAGAAAAATCCAATAGTACTCGACCCGGGATTTGAACCCAGGACCTCTCGATTGGCAGTCACAGTTCCAACCAACACGACCAGCGAGGCAGTCAGAATTAGGCAGGCAGACTAATTTTAGTTAGGGTTAAATGGGCCTGTAACAATAGAAACTGTTGGTTTTATTAGATTTTTTTATATTTTAGTTTTACTGGAACATTGTTTAATGATTTCATGACACCAATAACTAAGCTCATGGGGTGAGTAAAACAGGTGGATTATGTACAAACATTTAAATTAAAATCCCGATACTTGTTTGATATTACGAAACAATTTTAAATTGTCTGTTTTACTAACTGACGTTTATAATGACCTATTAACACTGTGAGGTTTATCCGCTCATTTCCAAAAAATAAAAGATAAAGAAAGGGTAACCTCTGGCTGGGACGAATATAAATATACTTAAACATAAGCGCGCCCTATAACCTATCGAATATATTTTTTGAGTGAGAAGGTAACAAAAGACACTAATATGAAAATGGAAAACATTTTTAATAATATTTAACATAAGTACTTAGGTGCAACACACCTTACGTAAAGAGATTCTGAAAATGTTGGCTACAGAACGGGTAATTTAAATTTAAGTACAGTTTACAATATAATTCTATTAGCGGAACTATCGGAAAACGGAAATGAAAATCGTGCTTCAAACGTCATTGCGAGCACGAGTGGCGCGTCTTCACCGATATTCTCCTATTACACGGTGTATGCGAAAAATGTTTTCTAATGTCCTTCGAACTATTTCACGCGATTGGAAATTTTCATAATATGTCAGGAATTTTTACTGCGAATTGTATGGGACGTGCTTGTTTAGTATTCGCTCAGTCTTGCCTTGGGTCATTAGTTAATAACCCTGAACCCGGCAGTTGTGAGTGAGGTTATCACCTAGGACATATATTTGTGGGATGAGGCATTTATTATGTCGATATGTAATCTTATTCATATAAGTACATAATAACTGGATGACCGAGCTTCGCTCGGATGATATTTAAGTTACATAGTTTTCCTTTTCTAGGCATTTCGAAGTGTAACCATAGGTTAATAACACTCATACTGTAAATCACAGATACTCAAATATGTACTTTCTTTTCTTTAATCTCACAACAAAATAACAATAACAAAGTATTATAGTACAGTCCGCTTAATATTACTTAATACTTGTTACCTACAATACAATACATAATTATTTTAAAACAGTCGTTCCTTTTTTGTAAGCAAATGGGTACTAAGTTTTTTAGTACTTATGCGTGAAATTTTCAAAAACTATCAAACACCCACAGTACAACTACATCATTACCGAAAATTACTGATAACATCTACTTCACAATTAAAAATCAACAGCATACTGTGTTAATTTTCTTGGACTTTATTAATGCTTTTGAAACTGTTGATATTAAAGTTCTGTTTCGAATATTAAGTTTTTTTTAATATCTCTAAGTGTCATTGATTGGTTTCGAAGTTTCTTGTTTAGGACTTGGAAGAACATTCTGGATTAGAACGATTACTGGTGTACCGCAAGGTTGCGTGCTGTCCCCGTTCATTTTTACGCCATTTTTGCGACATTAAATACGTTTTAAAAAATAACTGGACATTTAAATTGTAACATTTAATTTATATCTTAACCTGAAACATGTCACATGGTTTCCATGTCTACCTTCAATATTGATTTCTAAAATTGATCTGTCGAAGTTTCCCTGGTTATTAATATCAATGGAATCGGAATTTCAAATGGTAACGAGGTCAGAAACCTTGGTATAGTTGTACATGGTAACCTTACACGAGCACCACAAATAAACGAAGTTAGTCGTAAAACGTTTATTGGTCTGGGATCTCTTCGTAGGCTACAATGTATTCGGCCTATTCCTACAAAAATTGCCTTTGTTCGCACGTTATTCTTGCCGCTCCTTGACTATATTTATATTTTTATTTTAACATTACCGAATAGCAACTACATAAATATGAGCACCACCAAAATGTATGTATCTATCACGAATTGATGTCATAAAGACATCAAACATGTTTTACTTCCATAAAACTGTAACTAATTCCGCCATTTCGCGGAGAGTATGTTATAATTCCCAATTAGACTACGCGAATATGACTACATTTCAGAAATTCATGTAGAAGTAAAGTGGCTGCTTATCCGTCTTGGTCAGAATTCTCATGTTGTTACTGTTTTTTACAACGGGATGTTCAAACCTACATTCCCTTTTTTCCAAAAAGAACAGTTGAATATTTACATACGAGTTACATTCGTGACTATTCCCTTCGTTTTAACTTAAACTTTACTTTACGAACTCCTGCCAACTTCGGTAATTTTTATAAGAAATCTTTTTTCGTTTTGTGTTTCTCTCTGAAACTCACTGCCCTTATCAATAAGACGTACTCAGTCCCTTGGTGCTTCTAAGAGACAAATTAAAGCGATATATTTGTTGATTTAAATAGTTTTTAGCACATTTTAACACTTTTACTATTAGACTGATTTTCTCATATGCTATCTTTTCTCCTTCACATTGCTAATATTTATTTTGCGTAAATATTAAACGTTTTTATACACTTTGCTCACTCGCCTATTGTTCTTTTTTTGGTAATGTTTTGTTTTTATGTGGTATGCAATACAGTGTTTTGTATTATACCTTACCGCAGCTTACCGCATCTTACCGCATCTTACCGCATCTTACCGCATCTTACCGCACTATACCGCAACATACAACACCACACCACACAGTGCCGTATTGTATTGTATTATCATTATTCTCGTCAGTTATCCGAAGGTAGAACGTATAGATGATAAATACCACTTACCTACTACCTTTAGATAAAACATAATAGTTCTGAAGCATAAACTAATTAAATTAGTTCTATGAAATTGAGACCTACACTAAAACAAACTTTTGTAATCCTAGACTGAGAAGTTATCAGGACGTCATAGACTAGGGCGGACGAATTATAAGGGCTATATTATAAAGGTCCGTTGTCTAGACTTTGGAACACTAAACACAATAGTGTTCGGAATAACAAAGATCCAACTTTTAAAAGACATATCCTTCTCGTTTACAGTCTGCAAAGCTTTATTTTAATAATCTGAATGTGGAAATTGTCCAACTTATTTCTGTTTTATTGTATATTCATCTTTGGCAAGCTTGTCTGCCTCGTTGGTCGTGTCGGTTGCAAGCGCGACTGCCGGTCGAGAGATCCTGGGTTCAAATCCCGGGTCGAGTACTATTGGATTTTTCTAAAATTATAATTTATAATAGTGGCTCGGAGTCTGGATTAGTGCCCGGTGTATGGCAATAGA
>DWEG01000785.1:0-10015 GCA_018245845.1 Apyrrothrix hygieia | reverse complement strand
GGCTTGAAGTTAATGATGTGCGCATTTGGGTTACGTTTGACGTGGGTTTTATCTATATCAAACTAAGATAAGAACAGGATTCTGTGAGCAATTTTGTAAAACCAGCGGACCGTCTGTTTATAAAAATCCGCGTAAGCTATATCACTGTAATATGAACATTTATTTAACTCCAATAGAATAACATTAAGGTTAGAAAACTTTGCGGCTTTAACGGCAAAAATGCTTTTATTGTTGGATTGTTGCACAGTAACCTTTGTTTATTAAAAATATATTTCTACTAAGTAACCTATTACTAATTTAATTTTCTTTGCGCGTTATATGTAACATTACTCCTGTAATCCCCGAAGAGGTAGATAGAGGAGTGAAGTACACTCCACGTTTCATCTGATAATTTTTAATTTATTTTTACCATACCGATAATTTCATTTTTAAGTTAAATTTCTCTACTTTTATCATATCGAGTACTAACCTAGCTCTCTCAGCTCATGACAACCTACGTTAGCAACAATACAAGTTAGTCGGACAGGTGGTGGCTCCAGCCATATCATCGTGGCATTCGTTTTGAGTCTGTCTGAGTGAGAAGATCCTCAAGACTTGTTGTCTCTGGTGTACTATACTATGCAGAACGCCACTATGGCATAGTAAGAAAATGCCGTCAGCTAAATAGCGAATAGGCCTAGTCACATTCGTGTCAATATGAATACGTAAACACATGCGCACATTTAACATATCGCAACCTTTGCCAAGCGCATTATAATAAATTTTCACGGCTCATAAACTTCGATTCCAACTTGCGACACTGTGTCGACATTGCATGGGACTTTGTCGTTATAAAATTCTCTATTCTCAACCAATCGTACAGATATATTGTGAACGTGAGCGTTTATAAAAATGTTATTGAAAGGCAATAAAAATTTAATTGAAATTGTAAAAATGAATGAGGCATATCGAACCAGCATAGTAGATTATATCAGTAATTATAAAGTCGTAATCTAGCAATAAGTTACAAATTGACTGCCTCGTTGGTCCAGTGATTGCAAACCTGAGTGCTGAGCAAGAGGTATTGGATTAGATTGGCAGGTCGGTTAAAGTATTATTGAGTTCATCTAATTTGAAATTCTTAGTAGTAGCATGGAGTCTAGATTTACACCCGATATATGACAACAGGCTCAACAATTTCATGGGACGTGTAACGGGTGAAATGTGGGACGACTACACTCCTCCGCCTTCCTTCAAGAAGGAACTGGCGTAAAGTCGTGTTAAGTAACATTTTTTGTAGAATTTATACTATCCTGACTGATCGAGAGGTCCTCAGTTCGAATCCCGGATCGAGTAAAAGTTTTAAAATAAGATAAGTTCTAACATAAGTTCTAAAATTAGGATGTCTAGTCGTGGCTATTCCATATAGGGACGTTAACATAACTGATGAAACGTGGGAGTGTATTATACTCCTCTATCTACCTCTTCTGGAATTACTGGCGTGATGTTACATTATCCTGAACGCAATCAGTATTATTTACAGCTTAAACAAACAGAACCGCCCTAGTTACTGCTAGACAATACTGCAGGTTCTATAGATATTACTAAAACGCAATGTCAAGTTCACGGCGCTGGGCGATGTCACCGAGGCGAAAGTTCCGGTCTCGCGGTGACGTAACGGAGACACAAAACATCTGTTGTCATTGTTATGACACAAACCTACTATATCAAATGTATATTCCTCAAACTGCGATACAAAAGTGAGATACACCAGAATAGTGACACCAAATTAATGATGATTCAAGAATGAGTATGTACCTACTTAATTCACGTATGTTTTTCGAGATTGCCCGATTAGTTTCTAGGTTCAAAATGGTCGGGCTATTCTGAAAAATATAGCCGAGCCAGTACGTAATGTATTCATATATGTAGATATTATTTTTATTTTCACGTCTGTATTTCCCGAAGGGGTAGGTACAGAAGTGTAGCACACTCTACGATCCACCTATTAATTTGTACGTTCCACTGTAGAATATGGGGTGAGCCTATTTCAAACCAAATCCAAACTCCGGGCTACTACTAGAATAATCCGATAGCATCTGATCCAGGAATAGAACCCATGACTTTTCGACTAGTATTTGCGCTTCCAACCACTCTACCAATGAGGCAGTAACATACCATATTATGAAGATATTAAAAAATCATTTATATTTAAAGTTGCACATTCATAACTTTTCTAAATATGATACGAGTATGTGACATACGAAGAGATACATAAGTACTCAAAAGGATGTATTAATCAATGAATGTGATTACCATTCAGTTAATTAGCAGGCAGCCACTGTCACAGGTGTTGCTAAACGGTGAAGGGCACGTCGCGTCACGGTGCAGGCCCTGTCGATCACTGCGGCTGTCGCATTACCTCGAGCGTCACTGTTACCTGTCCTTGACTAAACCTATATTTGCTTAAGTGATACAAAGTACATAACGTAACTGCCTCGTTGGTCGTGTTAGTTGCAAGCGCGACTGCCGATCGGGAGGTCCTGGATCCAAATCCCGGACCGAGTACTTTTGGTTTTTTCCAAAATAGCAATAGATTCACCACCTATGCCTTATTGGGACTTAAACGTAACTGGTGAAACGTGGAAGTGTACTATACTCCTCTGCCTACCTCATCGGGGATTACAGGCGTGATATAACGTTTTTGATACAAAGTACGAGCAATTAAACAAAGCCTCATAATCTTTCTCCAATCCTCCAACAACCTTTCTTTTATTACTCCTGTTCCTTTTCATTTCATAAAATTAGTAACAATTTCTATACATTGTAACGTACAGTAAGGCATGGAATTTAACAGGTGTAGAGCACATATTAGCCAGTACGTGTGGGAACTATAGCTTATCTGATATTGAGTCACAAAGAGCAAACTGGACCACGCTGATCCAGTGCAAATCAACGGAAATGCGAGCTGTTGACCAACCCCTACGTTACGTGTTTAAAACTGCTTTTATAACTTCCAACAAACTTTAACGAATGTCGCTTAAGAATAACAAACATGAAAATATTTACGGGTAAGAATACCTACTTCATAAATATTACCTAACTGTAGTGAAAGAGCTAAACTTGCATTTAGAGAGATTAATTTGAACTTTGATTTACGTAAACAAGCGTTTAGTATTGAACAACAGGTTCAACTAGGAGTATTGTTCTCTTTGAACAACTGCTTCATAGCTCAGACATTTATTATACAGGCTAATAACCTAAGATTCAGATAACTTAATGTTCATTCAAATTGCTATAATCAACTATTAACCAACGTCTCAATTAGGCTGATCGTCTAAAAACCGGTTATCATCGTTGTTTCAAATATAATTAGCAGGTATTATTATTTAATGACTTGTTAAATGCATGATTAATTATATTTTGGAAACACGTGCTTAGACTGTTGTAGAAGCGTTAATTAGCATCGTGTCATTGTCAGTAGTGTTGCTTAAGCAATAGTCAAGCATAAGTCAGCAATAAGCAATGACTAATTAGTCAAGCTGCTCGCAGTCACGGAGACGCCTTGAAAGCACTGCAGAACAGTACACGTCGTGTCTCCAATACGAATGTGCTCCAAACCTTAATGTCAGTTATTGTGCAAGCTACAAGGAAAAGGCAGAAGATTCGTAGAAAAGCGACTGCACCAAATCGGAGAGTGAAGGACTTTGATTTTTTCAACGACTATTTTGTTGCAAACCAAATGATTCATGTCCCACAAAAATATTATAAGACATATTATACTAGATTCTCTTGAATGACAATAATAATAGGGTCCTCGGTAATTTACTAATAAATGTTGCCATAATCACTTAAAACTTTAGATTTTCTTTATCTTACTGGGTTTCGATGATATAAAAGAGAAGATTCGGTTGAAAGGAGGAAAAAACGAAGTGGACAGGAGAATAAAAAAGGTAAGATTTTAAAAAGGAATTTAAATGAACGGAAACTATAAAATGACGTAAAGGTAGAGATTTCTTCGCGATTTGAAGTCGACAGTAATCAAATTAAAACTACATTGCTATAAGTTGTTAATAGAAAAAACGATATTAATGTTTTTTAAATAACATTTTTAAATAGTGTATTTTAGTTTGTAATTAATTTCATTATGTCGAAAGCAGAAGAGCCAATAATATTTTTATATAAACAAAAGCTATATTTAAGTTTTGAAAAGTTAGTTCTTACCGTTTAGATCATCATACGAATGACTCCATTTCTAAAATAAACATCTATTTTCAGTTAGGTATATTCTAAGTTAGGTTGTCAAGTCGTATTATTTATACTTTTCGTATAAATTTACGTTTCCAATTTTTTATTCAATAATATTGAATTCTGTCAATTTGTGCAATAATATAATGAATATTTATTATATTTTACTACACAATAAAGTATATATATGCATAAATTTAAATTGATTTTTGTTTATTCAATTGTTATTAATCTATTGCAACACGATCGACTAATATTCCCACTCTATAAATTTGCACTGAAGACAAATAAAGCAAGAATTTAGAAAACTCGTAAGAAACGGATTGTCTATTTTTTACACCTGGACACAGAACAAATACTTGTTCTCATAACACAAATATTTATTTAGAGTGGGAATCGAACCCACGACCCCTTTCGCAACAGACAGCTTCACTAACCACTGCACTAACGGGCTAGTCAAGATTTGAAAGGTACGGCTCGACTATGAAGTAAGCGATGTATGTAGAAGAAGCACTCCATGTCTGTAAGTATACAGATATTTAGCCCTCGATTCTCTCTGCCTACCCCGTAAGGGACCTGGCGTGAAGATATGATAATAATAATAATAAATGAAATATAATCTATATTGCAGTTCGTCTGACATTTGTCCAGTTCGCACCGGGACAAAGTTCAATAACTTTTGAAGCCTATGAAAGCCCTCCGTCCAAAATATCCGGGTAGGGTTACAAAAAGTATTCTCTTGGAATTTAATAAATGGAGCTCTTAAATAATTACGTTTTCGCGTTCAATGTGAACCAGTTGGAGCCAGCACTTCCTTATTACAGGCAGCGGCCGGTCTGGAACTGTCGTTCAACTGTTCGAACTGTTTTTTGAGAAGTATCCTTTTTAAGATTCAGTACCAATTTTCATATTTTAAGGGTCACTACACGGATACACTAGCACCTACATACGACATGGACTACCGACCAGCTGTGAACCTACCAGCCAATGTACTGTCCGCAGTACTTTTCTAATAAACGGCTGCGAATTGCACACTGGTCAGTACTCGTGAGTGAACGGAGCGGGCGGCCTTGCCGACCACGCCTTGTAAGGGTGGCAGTTACCACGCGGAAATTTTGCCACGAGAAAAAACTGGTTCATTTACCCATACGCAATTAGAACAGATGCGAATTCACCGCGATCCGGATTCTTGTAAAGCATATCCAAGTTTAATGCGTGCTGCTCAGTCAGAGATTAGTCAGAGACGTGATTAAATACTAATGAGATATTTCAGTTAATTTTGTTTGATCTATAAAGTACTCCACTGTATACATCCCGATTGCCATACATCTTTAGCACTATGGAAACTAAAACGTATGAAGTAATATCTACATCCGGTGTTGGTGTATAATTGAACACTATTCTACCCATATGCCTGGGAGCGGACTGTCCCTTACAGCTTTCAATGCTCCAATTAATGACACAGTACAGCAATTTTTGCTCCACTCTAGATGGCCTTCAGATGTACCAACGAGTACCGACTCCTCAACTTGTACCCTCTAATTTGCTTTTAACGGTCAATTGTTCTAAAAAATCACGATTTTTAATTAACGTAACAGTACCTTTTGTAACTGTCAGCACGTCAGGACTATAAGCACTGAACCGTATATTATTCAATCACAAACTGAGTTGCAAGCTAAATATAAAGGTACCTACAATATATGTGTGTATGTTCAATTCTGTTTCAGTCTATTTCGGTGAAAGGTTGCCGCGACCTGGCAGGACCTTCGACTCGAAGGTCACAGCACCAGCGGCGTTCCGTTCAAAATAATGACGAGTTCCGCATTATTATAAACTATTTTTTTTTGTAAACTGATTTGATATATGTGTCATTTCATACATGCAGCGAATGTAGAGTCAAAACGCAAAGTTTTAATTGTCAAAATAAAGTTTTTAATAGAATATACAATTGTGATGTTACATGTTTACTGTTACATCAATTATATGTTTATAAACATGTTTAAAATCAAGTCTAATTTCAAAGAATTTAACATAAAATATTGTTAATCAACATGAGTGCTTTACCTTGCCATTGTTGGAGACGGGTCTCATTATGAGAAGAGCTCTTAAGGCCCGTATCATTAAGACATAAAAACCATAGTTTTTTGTTAAAACAACAAACCCATTTCTTATTTTTCACCTTCCAGATCATAATTTTATTTTAATAAATCACGCTTAAGGTATGTCACAATAATTGCGATATAATACAAATAGCGAGCCTCTGGCGACCGGCTGATCGCGGCATAGAACAGTTTGCATAGGCACGGCTGAAGGCCTCGCCGCCGACCTGTAGCCGCGTAGGCGGTGCTGTGGTCTGCGATCCCTAACCTGAATGCCCAACGTAGGAATTATGGACAGAAACCCCTTTTAATACGTAAAGCTTATGTTCAGTAACGGATCGAGACAGGCTGCGGGCGTTTGTGGTTATTTAACTTGTCGTCTAGCACTCATTTGTATTCAATGTGACATGGCGTGTTAACAAAAACATCGTATTATATTACTATTAACGAAAATTACACGATAATGAATGCTGCTATAAACACTTAAAAAATATTAATTTCGCAGACCTGTATAATCAGCCCAGTTTTAATGACATCCATCAGTCTTGCCGCAGCACCCACAGTGTCAATTACCTGAAATAGAGAATATATCAACATTAATATTTTAGTAACGCGACACATGATGTTGACATTTCACTAAGTAGGCCGAGTGCTTACATTCGGAACGCGCGCCCTTGCGACATACGGCCTTTTCACGTGTGGTCGGCGTGACACGCTGTTTTCACTCTTATCATCAACACATAAAAGTCAAACTTGCAGTCGCAGCACTTGCTCTAGTATTCACGCCTTTGATCGACATGCAAATATCGCCTTTATGTCATCTACCTAAACACTATAGTAGCAAAGTAGAAATGGCCTACGTCGAGTGGTCGAACCCTTGTCACGATTCGGCCTTTACGTCTACTATAACCTTCTATGAGAATAGTATCAACGGGTCGAGACAGCTGATGACCAAGATGTAGTCTAATATAATTAGTATAAAACGCAAATATCTTAATTTTATCATAAGTTATACAGGTAGTCTTGCTTTGGTGTGTTTTTGCCTAACATAGTCTCAGATCTCAATCCCATTAATCCACTTTTGCTTTGGTTTACAATTTCAAACATAGGTGGAACAGTTCTTTTACATGACTAGAGATACTAAAACTAATTTAAAAATAATGCTCGTTACAATAAATGCACAAATGCAACCACATCCCTATTAACATTAAACGTATCAAAACAAAGCAGCTGTCATACATTTATCAGCATACATTAAATAGACAATCAATTAACGACATTTCAAAAGTAATTTCGCTTAGATTTCTATTCTATGTCACTCTTTATTGAAACCTGTACCAATCATTAAACTACAACATTGACTAATACTTACTTACTGTATACAAATAATATAAAGCGGCTATGTACTAACGACGAACGCAACGCGTACTGCGCGTTACACAGTGAACTAGCTCATTTAGAACTTTGCATAACGCAAAAGCTCCACTTTGAACCGGTTCACGTGGCCTTGTGTCGTCAACATGTCGTCCGGATACCAGCTAACAGCAGAAGTTGTCAGTTGAAACTGATAAATGACATTGGAAGGTTACTGCATCCGATCAGACTTCCGTAGCAGCTTAATCATGTCTAAAAATTGATTTAGAATTACTTTGTATCATTTATCTTATACCATGGTTTTAAGGAAGTGATATAGGAGTCGCAGTTAATAAGAGTGGAATATGATGTTTTTTTCGCTGATTTATTTACTTCTTCGTCGTAAGGACGACAGCTACGACGAGAATGTTATGGAATGATCATTCATAAATTGCATCATAAGTATTTTTATGGCCTATTGTCGATCTGCTCGTGCGTTCTATACTTAGTTTAATATAATCCACAAGTGCCGTAGCGAATGTCACTACATACCGAAGTTTCTTTTTTGCTCGCACGCCCGCCTGTTCTCTTCCGCGTATATTTTACTCTATTTTAGATACCTAGTATCGACTGAGTTATGTTGTATAGATTTATTCTTAGCATAAGGTAGCTGTAACATATTCAAATCCAACTTCGAGGGAAACTTCGTGCGGTGGAGTTAGGTAAGAAAACCTCTCCAGGTGAAACAGAATCGTGAAGTGTCCATGACATTTTGTGCTTTTCCTTGGTAAAATTGGATAATAGAAATTATTATTACTATTATTATTTGATATGTCCATGTCCCTCGATGTTCTCTGCCTGTCGTATTCTAAATAATATTATAACTGATCATAGTTTAACTAATCGTAGTGGCACCGTTACTTAACCTTTGCAGTAGCTAGTCAGGTCAAAGCAACTGTGATTAACGTAATTTTGTAATAAATTTATTAATCTATATGTTTTTAATTTTATTAATGAAGAGTACAAAATTATGGCCTCGTTGGTCGAGTGGTTGCAAGCTTGACTGCTTATCGAGAGGTCTTGTGTTCGATATCCAACTCGTGTACTATTGGGCTTTCTAACTCGAAATTCCTAGTAGTAACGCGGAGTCTGGAGTTGTGCCCGGTATACGACAATAGCCTCACCCCTATTTCATGGTGGAGCGTATGTTATAACAGGTAAATCATAGGACTACACCGTCGCGCCTACCCCTTCAGGGATTACAAGCGTGATGTTATGTAACACGTAACATGAGTGATATTATGTTTTAAACAAAAATTACTATTATTCTGATGTTACTTGCATGTTTTTGAATCAATGAATCGTCAACGAAGACAAATTTCAATAAGGTGTATGACAGCCTAAAGCACTCCAAGCACAAACAGGTAACGTAAGCACGTTACAAGCATGTCTTTTATTTAACTGATGTTTTGTTGATGTTTATGACTACATCTATGACGCTGCCTCTTCCCTGGGCATCATTTACTTGCTAAGAGACAAATAAATGTGTGGGAAGACCTCCAAATATTTTCCAAGGCGAACTAACCATTTGTAGAACGTAAACATCATATTAAATGTATTATAAAGAATATGAGAACAATTTATCAATATCAAAATTGTAACATTTTTACAGAAATTCCGTTTCTTATAAATCATAATTTAAAATATGTATTTAACCTTTAATTTAATTATGAATTTAGATTATACAAAATGCATCGTTATTTTAATTGCGGTAAAGATTTTGATATCCTAACTTTGTTATAATCGAGACAACGGTTTTGTGCGTTTTTGGTTATAATTTTATAACAGTAGTAGTATAGTTTTAACTTTTAATTTAATATCTACAATTGTACCATTCACTCATTTGTAAATTAAACAAACGAAGCAATCAGTAAATTTATATCTGACAATAATGTCAAAAACGTAACTTGTATGACATTTAACAAAATCTATAGTTTAACTTCTTTTTGTAGCCAATGAGACGGTGTCAAAATAACTGCGGCGCGCTGACACATGTCACTTGTGACGTTTCATGACGCCGCTAATGACATTTTGTGTTGCCGTCGTTTAAATTACAATCTATATTTATTTTATTTACCTCATCGATCTAATGGTTGTAAGCCCGGCCGTTGAATGAGAGGTCCTGAGTTCCATTTTCGAGTCGAGTGGTATTGGGTTTTTCTAAGTGGAAATTCCTAATAGTAGTTCGAAACCTGGATTAGTGCCCGGTGTCTGGCAATAGGCTCACCCTCTTTTCCATAGTGGGATGTATAACATAACAAGTGAATCGTGGGAGT
>DWEG01000784.1:0-10022 GCA_018245845.1 Apyrrothrix hygieia | reverse complement strand
GAACGGTGCGTGTAGTAAACGTTGTTGTGCAGTGTCTGGGAGGGTGACGAATCCTCCGGAAGATAATGTATGATACTTGTATCTACTTATATACGTATTATCTAGACAATCCCTGCTAATAATTGTAGGTGACAAGCTATTAAGAACCTTAACCCACAGATATAAGGTTCAGATTTACTTGGTAAAGAATACGGTGAAATTCACTGGATTGTCTGTGAAGTATTTAAGTTTTGTTCTTAATTAAATATGTGTAGCAATTACGTCTGAACAAAACCCTGTTGATTCTCATCTGATATACAATCATAATCATTATCAGCCTGTTCAAGGCCACTGCTGGACATAAGCCTCCCCTGAGGGGTTTTTGCCCGTAATCCCACACTGGGCATGCGGGTTGAGCATCGCAGAGCACGCCTACACCAACACCAGTGCACGTCAGCGGCCAGCAGCGTTGCGTAGCGTTTAATAGCGTAAACTATTTGATTTATATGTACTAACTTCATACCACAAAAACGACTTAATTATATTTTGTGCACTGGATCTGTGCCCGGTATGGCAATAGACTCACCACCTATTCCTTAATGGGACGTAAACGTGACTGGTGAAACGTGGGAGTGTACTACACTTCTCTGTCTACGCCTTCGGCGATTATAGGCGTGATGGTACGTTTACGTTAATTGTAGTAGGCCAATAAAGATTAACTGAACTGTTTTTAGGTTGGACCGTTGGTTTAATGGTTAGAGAATCTGATTGCTTCGCTGAAAGTCGTGGGTTCGGTTCCCACTCGGGATAAGAATTTGTGTGAATACATGGGTATGAGAAATCTGAGTATGTATTTACATGTACCTATATGTTTGTAAATAAAAATATATGCATGTTTGTTAGGATAGAGATATATGAAATTCGGTGCTCTGCCTATCCCGTGAGGTAACTCTCGTGGTGATATAATCATAATATAATATAATAATATAATTCTCCTCATCTATACGTTAAGGCGTTTTCAATAAGCGAATTGGGTGTTTAATTTCTCCATATCAAAAGCGTACGAACAAAACAACTTATCCTATAAACGAGGGCATAGTTTAGAGAGGGACGTTCGACCCTCAGTCCCTTGTTCCCTCACGATACCTACATTTAGTGAATACATTATAGATCGCGCTCAATACTCCCTAGGAACTAAATCGTATTGCGTAGTCTTGTTAGTGTAAATACTTGATATATTGAGAATATATTTAAAATAATAGTAAAGTACACATTTTTATATACAGATAATAAATTTGTCTTTTTTATACAGCATTTATGTAGATTCGGTTACTGTACCATAGACACCTTTAAAGAAACAAAAAAAAAAAAAAACTTCAAACGAATGAAAAACACGAATAATGGGTGAAATAGTTCTGCAATTTAATATATTTATGTGTATTATTTTGTTAACGTAAGATATTGTGATTGATATTCATTTATTGTGTAATCGTAGTCGACAAATTTATTAAGGATACAATATGTAAATACATGCGTGTAAGTACATCTTGCGGTAGTTGCACTATAAAAAAAATTGGCGGTAAACGACAGACAGGCGGAAACTATATTTTTTATCTGTTTCGTGTATTGTTTACTTTTGTCGAATTTTTAACAACGTTAGTGTCGTTGCATTAAATTTGGTTTTGATTTAGTGTGTAAGAAAATGTATATTATATTATAATATATAAGTGTATGAAACGGAGTGTCCGGTGTATGGCAGTAGGCTCACCGTCTATTCCATAGTGGGACCTATAAAATAAAAGGTGAATTGTTGGAGTGTACTATACTCCTTTGCCTACCCCTTCGGGAAAATACAGGCGTAGTCATCATCATCATCAGCCTATTGCAGTCCACTGCAGGACATAAGCCTCCCTTGAGGGATTATGCCCATAATCCCCACGCTGGACATGTGGGTTGGCGATTGCGGACCACAGCTTCTCGCACTGCCTGCGCTGCTGCACGATGGCGACAAGTGTACTTAGCTGTGCGCGTGTTGGTTGCGCTATCCCGCTAACAACCGAAATCCAGAGCCTGGTCTGTTGTATAGCAGGCTGCACCACGGCCAGGTGAGTTTCCTCTGCCTACTCCTTCGGACAAATATAGGCGTTATGTTGTGTTACATGCATCTTTGTTTTACGATGCGTAGAACTGCCGACGCTCGTAGTACGTACCCTTGTTTATGTAGTGCCGATATATATACATGTAAAAAAAGAAGCGAAACTGTTTTATCAACTGCTTATTATAATAATAACAATAAAAACGTAAAATGAAGCCTGTTATTCCCGAAGAGTTAGGCAGAGGAGTGTACTAGTAGTATATTGCCATATTAATAACTTAAGTAAGAAAGATACTATTTTTTTTGCCACGTGTATGTAATTTAATCCGTAACCTGTCAATGTAACACTTGATTAGTGACAGTAATCATACGTCAACACAAATCTTTCAAGATTCTGTAAGTATTCTTTTATGAAAATTCTATAATACCTTTTCGGTAGTAAAAAATGTTTTGTGGTATTGAGCTCACAGTTGATAAAAAAAATTCTCATCTTTAAGCCAAATTTTGTCAAAATTACTATAGAGCCTATGGTTCTGGTTTTTATGAAATTTTACCCTGAATCAGTAGACGTATTTTTCTGTGTGTGTATTAA
The DNA here is from genome assembly GCA_018245845.1 of Apyrrothrix hygieia. Taxonomy (NCBI): domain Eukaryota; kingdom Metazoa; phylum Arthropoda; class Insecta; order Lepidoptera; family Hesperiidae; genus Apyrrothrix; species Apyrrothrix hygieia. The sequence continues at coordinate 7,356 of DWEG01000784.1, read as the reverse complement.
GGATTTTCCCACAGGAAAAAATGGTATTCATCTTGATCTCGAAAATATGCTGTTAAAATATACTGTTAACAATCGATTCATTACTCTTTGTGCGACGAGCGAACAAATGAACAGCCATAGATTGCAACAACTATTTTTATATAACACGTGTTTTCGTTTCATCATTAACATTGTATGCTCTTTTATACAATTTATCTGGTTCCCGGCATTCATTGTTTTATTTTTGACTTCCTTGTTGATCGTGTTGGTTGTAAGTTCGACTGCCGATTGAGAGGTCTTGGGTTCAAATCCCCGGGACGAGTACTATTGGGTTTTTCTAACTTGATAATTGTAACTCGGAGTCTGAATTTGTGTCTGGTGTATGGCAATAGGCTCACTCCTATTCCATGGTGAGACGTGAGAGCGTTCTACACTCCTCTGTCTACCTCTTCGGGGTTTACAGGCGTGATGTTACGTTTACACGAATCTTTCTTTGATAAAAGTAATAACGGTGTTTTTTAATTATTGATGATTTTCATCATTTTTACGAAATGGTTTCGTGTTTAGGCATTATTTGTTCGTGGTTATTTTTAATCCACCATAATTTCGGCTTAAGGGCTTAGTGGTGGCTACCCTCTGTGGTTATCCCTCCAGTTTATAATTTTTGTTAATTTATCATCAAGTACTTTAAAGCGCAGGATATAAAATGAAAGAAAGCGTATTTTTAATTAACCGAGAATGAAAAACGTTTGCTACGACAGTGTGGACCATGCTGCCATTTTAATAATTGTAACTTTTCACATTAAACGAAAATGTAAAGCTACTTGAGTTACAGTAATTTAGATTATGCATAACACAACTGTAAATCCTGTAATTTTCGCTGCAACTTTTCAGATAATTTAGGCATTTAGCGACCGAACAGATAACGCTGCACAGCGTAAAGTGCTTAAATTACACATTTCCCAGCTCCATTATGGTTTTGTAGCCGCTGCAAGTTCACAATTTAGCGTAAACTTAATAATGTAAGGTCGTTCATTACGCGCTGTGCTCGTAGTTGAACGAAAATGTTGTGTGACGCGTTGCTCGCTCCCATTCAGTTGGTCGTCTGTTACACCCCCGCACACCCTAAAACACCCCTGGTCGAGTTACGAACCCCTCGTAGCACCCAAGTCTCAGTTTGCCGTCTACTCCTAAAGAGGGCGTACGCGTTTGCGCCAGTCGCATTCAAGAACCACGCGATCACTTCCGAAATAGTGCAATAAACAAACCTATTCGAATTTTTGTCGGTGTTATATTTTTTTTGTTAAGCAAACATTTTTCCCGTGTCGTTTCTCGGTTAAGTGTTGCCTTGTTGTTTTAATTGGATTTGTTTAGGAAGTGATAGTGGAGATTTGAACGTCCGCATTTAGCGAACTTACGTAAGTGTATTTACTGCATTGCGATAGTAGTTTTATTAATGTGTTAATTATTATTATGTATTTTATAAGTTTTTCGAGTTAATTGTCGAACAGTATTTGTCCGGTCGCTCGTTAATTGCTCGCCGGTTTTTTGCCGTGCAAGCTCCAACTGGCGTTTGTTTGATGAATAATTGAGTTGCCAGTGTGTATTTATTATTAATCATTTATGTTTCGACTTTATTGACTGATAAAACTTTGTTAGAGCAACACTAAATTGATTTAATGAAAAAAAAACATATTCGTTTAATTTGATCATTTTTATGGTAAATTTTTTTATCAATGCTTATTTTATTTGTAATAGCTTTTTGAATTCACATTTTATAAAGCTCAGAAGACAGACCATTCATTAAATTTATTTGGAAAAGGAGAGAGGCTTTAAAGCAAGATTCAAGTAGTACTTAATTTACTTTAGCGAAGAACATATTTTTCCTTCTTAAATTGTATTTGGCAGGCCGTTGATAAAAAAAGAATTTGTTGAGACGTAATCATGGAAAATCTGTGTTAAATTGGTTTTTAGGGAACTAAATGGAATGAGATACGTTTCTGGTTCAAGGCGGCGTTTTGTATAATTTTCTTGGGTAGTAAATAATTTTAGATTTCTGATCTGAAAAATACCTAATTCACTGAAAACAGTTGTATTTTCGTAATTTTTTTTGTGTAAAATGAATTCATAAAGGTTCGTTTCTGTCATTTGTTCGTGTTACGAACTCATAAAAAAATAATACCCGAGGAGGTAGGCAGAGATTATAATTTTAAGTGACGGCATGAAAGTTTAAAATCCTTTTTCTGTACATATAGATAAATATGTGTCGACTTTTTTGATGAAAGTAATATATGGCTAAATAAGCATTAGTACTTATCAGTAACTTTAAGTATATTAAAGTAACATTCACATAAATAGCTTAGAATCAACTATGAGTTTCTTCACTGCTCTTAGCTCTTAGACCTGTGTTTGAACTGCTTGTAGTAATGAAGTGGGTAAGTTTATGGAAGAGATAATTATAATAATACGCATAATTTTTATTTTTTATACTTTTGATACGAATTTCAAACACGATTAATATGATTATGGTAAAGTTTAAACAATTGGAACTTTGTAACACCGGCAAATTAGAGGATTTTTTCGTGGCTTTTTGCTATTGTTTCTAAGTTTTACATTACGTTTATGACGTAGTAGTATATTAGTAGCAGGTGTCTAAGGTGATTGATAAACTTTGGAAATACAAGGGCGCTACTAATTTTGAATTTAAAAACGTTCACCTGAGCAACACGATGGATAACTTTAAAGTCTCCTCGAGTTACGGGGAAATTAGGCTCGATTCGTCCCCGGCTTTGGAACACTAAGATGGTCTCACAGACGGCGTTACTTAGGCTAGACTGTATTGCAAATATAAAAATAACCACCATAACATGTAAATATATTATGTTGATACAAAGCACTTAAGAACACTTTAGAGTTGATTATTGTTATATATTTCTGTGACGGTGTCTGCTGCCCTTTATGTGTTATTAAAAACATAAATAAAACATTTGTAGTTATTAAAAACATAATTATTTTTTTATTTCGACCGCCAACGTGTGTTGGTTGCAAGCGCGATTGTCGATTGAAATATCCTGGGTTCAAATCCGGGGTCGAGTTCTACTAGATTTTTCTAAAATTAAAATTTCTAGTAGTGGCTCGGAGTCTGGATTAGTGCCCGGTGTATTGGCAATAGACTCACCACCTATTCCATATTGGGACGTAAACGTAACTGGTGAAACGTGGGAGTGTACTACACTCCCACGATTACAGGCGTAATGTTACGTTATTTTTTAAAAACGCTTACAGGTAAAGTAATTAACTTTTGGAATAGTTTGTAGTTTGTAGGTTATTTAAATGATAACATTAAAGTGAGTCACCGATTGTAATAGTATTTAATTGTTAATATTTGTTTAGATATTTTTTGCAAATAACGATTTTTTTAAAGGCCGCTGGAAATAAGATAGCAGTCACAGGGGATCGCTAACGTCCATGTCATTTCTGCTACTTACACCTAGTTAATAGGACTGTAAGAATAGGTCTGTTGGGTCTGGCCAATTATTGTAGTTAGTAGTGGTAGTTTAATATTAATAATTTAATGCCTCAAAAATTATTTTGCTTAATAATGATGAGAACCGTCGCAATTTCATTAAAGTAACTTTTAAACAATGTGTTAAGGCTATATCTTAAAAAGGTATACTGTATCCGGGTCTCCAAGTTAGTTAACCACTAACTAAGACGGCGCGGTAAGTTTTCAAATGAAGAGATTACGTGCAAGCCGCGATGGGCGATAGTCGGCGATACTCGGGCGATACGGATCGCAAGTAGCGGCCGAGTTTACGATGCGGCTTCCGCGTACGAGTTGCGTCACAGCGATGACAGTCAATACACAGGGCTCTTGTAAACCTACGGTTCGAGCGTCGGCGATTCGTGCTCAGATGGGCATTAGCCATATGCCATAATTTGGTTCCACCTGCTCCGATCTACCACCGGATGTCTAGACGTACGGCAGGGTACCATCCATATCTTGTAGACACCCCGCTGAACAGGACGAAACGGTTCGCTAAATCGTTTCTGCTACAGACTAAAGAGTGCTAAAGAGTGGAATTCCCGCCCAGCATCTATTTTTCCCGATTCATACAACCTGAAGTTATTCAAGACAAGAGTGAATAGGCACTTTCTTGCAAGCGTGCTACATCCTAGGCTGCATCCCGCTTTCCATCAGGTGGGATAGCAGTCAAACGCGAGCGTATAGCTAAGTAAAAAAAAACAATTCATGTTGAAATGGATGTGGGTGCCGAGGGAGACCAAGACTGACTTGCCTTGATCAAATACAAGTAGTTCAGATACTGGCAGATGATCCCTATATTATATTATTTGAATAATTCATGATAGAATGTCCATTTTATTGTATTATATTTTAGTACCTGAACTCTCGGAAACCTACGTTTATAAAGAAAGTGATTAATGTAGAGGAAACACTTTAGATCTGTAAGGATAGATATGTTTGTCAATCGGTGCTCTCTGCCTACCCCGTAAGGGTCCTGGCGTGATGGTACAATAATGAAATATATTACACCGCTAATCTCAGTCAGTCTGGTCGGTACTAAGCAATGTTTGGTTAAAGTCGTTCGTCGGCGTCTCACAGCGGCGCGTACCTACGCTCCATTGAAACAAACAGAAATATGTTTATTGAAAAACATTTAGATAGGCCGCTATAGGCAGTTTTATTTTCTACCTGCTTCACTTTAATAGCTTATGGGTAAATGGAAATATTATAGCGAAATAAGCACAAACAAAAATAAGCACGCAAAATGTTCCTTCGATCGCTTGATTTTCATTTATCTTTCTATATAAGGAAAAAAGAGTAAATATCAACTGGTTTTTGTCTCCACAGTCAGGTAGACCGATTGTGTGGAGAAGTCATAGACCTAAATGGAGATTCCTAGGTCATAAATGCCACGGATCCATAGACAACGGCAAGTTCTTGTTATTGAACAGATATTTCATCAATCCGGTTGGAAATCGAACCGGGCTACTGTAAGTATATTTACTTAAAAGAATATCCCAGAATGTTCGTTTGAAATAAATACAAAAAATCTATTTTACTTTTTCAGATAACATCACGAAACCTGGATGACCGTTTAACACTTTTGTAACAAATCGGCTACTTCTGGAAAAACCTTCAGACATGCTACACCCGTAAATCAAAACCAGAGGTTACAGTTAAGGAATGAAATACACCGTCAGGTACAGCTGCATCCATTAAAGCCTTTTTAGAAGGAGCCTTACTTACAGATATTTTAATGATAAATATATGAAAGTAAAACGTAACATCACACCTGTAATCTCCGAAGAGGTAGGCAGAGGAGTCTATTGCCATACACCGGGCACTAAGCAAGACTGCGAGCCACTACTAGAAATTCTAAATTGTAAATCTAAAATTCTAAATTTGAACTAAACGTTTACTTACATTTGCGTAGTGGAACCCGCAAGCGTCCATGCAGAGGTAGAGGCAGGTGGAGACCCCCTGGATCGTCAGGAGGCCTACCTTGTACGTCGCACGCTGAAGTATCGCTGAAACAATACAAGGAAATATATTTATTGGGTCCTTCTCATTTGTCAGATCATTTATTATCAGATAAATTTTTTATCAAATAATTTATTGTCAGATTAAATGTTTATCAGATAATTTATTGTCAGATTAAATGTTTATCAGATAATTTATTATCAGATTAAATGTTTATCAGATAATTTATTAACATATTAAATGTTTATCAGATGCAATATTTATCAGATGACTTGATTATCGGATGAAATGTTTATCCGATGAAATGTTTATCAGATCATGTATCACTAAATAATTTTTAAATACATATAAAAAGTAAAACAGAGATGTCTGTCAGATGGCTTGATATAAATGTACTTTTATTTCTTTAAGAGATGGACAAGTGGTCTCATGATGAAAATGACAAATCATAGTACAATATCATTCTCTGAGACGAAGTGCCAAAATTTTACAAAACCTATGTTTTTACTCATAAATATTCCTTTATCAAATAGAAAAACAGACACGGCGAATAACTCTACAATATACATATATTTAGTAAGCAAATATTAGCATAAAAGTTTGGCCAAAGAACAAACAGAACACCACCTGTGTCACACCACGAGTATATGGTCATACTTTTACTTGAACTCAAAAGCATGCCCATATTACGCTTGCCCCATTTAACATTGCTATACAGAATGATTTGTTTCGTTAGCCACGCTCACTGTGGTCAGTCACCGTCAATGGTGCATAAAGATGGCGAGACATTCTCTCGGCTCTAAATGCAGGAGTTTACATAACAATGGCAGTTTTAACGGTGGGCCGAACCGCTCGCAGATACGGCGCGGCTGGTATAAATGTCTTAGAGACGACGCGTTAAGGCGAAGTGCAGAATGTTATAACAGTTTTCACGAATAAAACAACATAACATCACGCTAGTCATCCCCGAAGAAGTGGGCAGAGGAGTGTAGTACACTCCCTCGTTTCATCTGTTACGTTTACGTCCCATTATGGAATAGGGGGTGAGCCTATTGCCATTCAACGGGCACGAATCCGGACTCCGAGCTACTACTAGGAATTTCTATCAGAAAATCAATTTTAGAAAAATCCAACAGCACCGTACCCAGGATTTGAACCCAGGACCAGTTACCATTAGTAGCCCCTACAACCACTCGACCAAGGAGGCAGTCAATCAAAAATTAAATTTTCAAAAATATTATATACACCAGATAATCATCACTGTCAGCCCTAAACTGCAACAGTATAGAATTAAAAGCTTAGAACTTCGACTAAAGAGAGTGAATGCGAACCATTAAATGATGAGAACGCTGAGACAAATATATGTAACTGGATTTTGCAATGTTTCCGTCTGTATAAGCTTTAGCGTCTATATAATATTTTATTACACTAATACTTTACATCCCCTTACATCTTCCTACTCAGAGCAATCAAATGTATTTTATTGTGACGATGTATTTTACAATTGAATACATAGGAAAATATGTTTACATAAATAGATGTGAACGAAAACACTGTGAGGAAGCCTGCACACATTAGACTACAGCATCATGTTCAAAGGCGTGTGATATATGCCAGTCTGCACTTGACCAGCGTGGCTGGCTGTGGCCTTAACCCTCTCATTCTGAGACCCGTGTTCCAACTGTAGAGCAATGAAAGGATTAATGACGAAGCGGTCCATCCAAAATAGTGAAACACATAACCTAATGAAACTTTCGAATACAAAGACCTTAGTTTTCAAACAAACACATAAAATAAAATTCAATATATACGTAACATTACACCTGTAATACCCGAAGAGGTAGGCAGAGGAATGTAGTACACTCCCACGT
>DWEG01000783.1:0-10023 GCA_018245845.1 Apyrrothrix hygieia | reverse complement strand
TGGCAAAAAGTTATCGAACAAAATTCTACTTACATACTTTAGTAAAATTTAAATAAACTTTATTAAAAAATGTTTTGAATTTTCATATAAAATTCGCAAAGACTTTCTCCCCAACCTAATATATATTTTATTTCATTAACTTCTTCATTTGCGCTTATATGTATGTGTATAATTAACATAATATTGTACATACTAAAGAGATTTGTTATTTTAATACAACAGTGTATTTTTCTACAATCTGAACTTTTCACAGTTGCTAACCAATATAATTTATTCCATATATTTTAGGCGTAGTATAACAATTGTTACTAGCCAAGTGTATGAAACTAATTTTTATTTTATTATTTTCTCACCCTAATACAGCCCTCTGCCATCGTTAAATGAAGTTACGGAAGAAATACCAGCCATTTCCGTGAGTACAGTATTTTCCGTTAAGTTTATTTGTTTAAGCCATTTTGTCTGCACATAAAATTCATAATGTACGGGCTTAACTGACGTACGACACTTACTACCCCTTCCCGATATTGATATGACAATCGAAGCATCTCATTGTTTGACAAGATTGTAGCCACATATGTGGAAACCACCGAAGAATGGAATTTTCAGAAACGCGGGTTAAGAATCTCCTTCTGCTTATTTTGCCTCTCCAACTAGTGAAGGTTGGTAGTTAGCTTCGCATATTTGATTCGGTCCTTTGCTAAGCTGAAAAGTTCAGTGGCACTTGAGATATCTAGCCACTCTCGGATGTTGCTTAGCCACGACTTCCTCCTACGCCCGACTGACCTCTTACCTGTTACGAATCATTATAAGAAATACTGTTGGGAGTATCACAGATTGATCTACCAAATGTACTTGAAAAGCGGAATCATTGATTAAAAACCAAATAGATGGATGAATAGAATTGGGGGCAGACAGATGTTCAATAAGCTCACTTCAGGAAGGCTTTTGAAAATATCATTAAAGAGATGGTGTTGGAGAAGTTTAGTCTCCTAGGCCTAACCCTTTCTATAGATGTCTAGAAAAAGACTTTTCATTGTTGTTTTGAAGAATTCGAGGTTGTATTTGTCGGGAAACAAAAACTGTCAGAAGTGTTCATTATCATTTTGACCGTCCGTATAGGAAACATGCAACCAAATCGTTTCGTTGTGGCAATTTCAAAGTTTGTTTTATAATAAACTTTGTCTTTCTTTCACTTGATCTTACGTTTTATACTGATAGCTTAAAGCTTTTCCTGAAGTTCCAATCAGACAAAAAGTGTCGTCGCTTATTGGTCTACCTTATTGAGTAAAATGCCTCCTATCGAAACGAACAATTGGTTAACAATAAACAGCTTATGTGAGGCGGTTTTTAATGCGTGCGTATTTGCCTAGTTTCTAATTTTTCAGAAACATTATTATTTCAGGTTCTTGACTCTAAACATGAAAACGAAGCGGAATGTAACGGGAATTGCAAAAATATTAAAGAGGGTTCAAAAGTCCATCCGAAAACCTCATCACATGAGAAAACTAAAGTTCGTAAAAGAACCGTGAAGGATAAATCTTCGAAAAAAGTCGATGTCCCGCAAGGAATTGTATCGGAGTTGGACGCATACGACCGATTTACTTTGGAAATAGCGAAAAAGATAAAGGATGTACGTAATTTCGGCGAAAGAATTAAATTAATGAATGCTCTTCAGGATTTAGTCCATAGTTACTTGATTAAGAATGACGTGATTAAGCATGACATTATTTCGAATTTACCGAACGCTACGTTTACATTTGATACATGTCTCCACAGTAACATGTTCAACGCAGGAGACTCAATTGCTTATCAAGAATAAAATAGTTCAGCCACCTCATTTTTGGCCAACATCGCGCCATCTAGCTTTAGTTATATATAGAATTAATTATACTGCGTTTCAAACAAATTAAGCACCCGCTTTGAGCTGTCATGCTTTCTTATTTATTTCTATCGTTTAGTAAGAGTACATACATACTTATTTTCTTTCCATTACCTCTCATTTTTCTTCCCTGACATTGTGTCAAATGATATTTATATATAATATTTTCATATGTTTCCTTTAAAACAGTTGAATATGCTATTGGTACTGATGCATACTTGTTGCCATAGTGTAACAATACCGCCTTCAGACTTGGTTTAGAACCATCAATAAATAAACGAGTCTTGTATTACATGTTCAACTCACTCATGAAAGTTTCTGTATCTTACAGTATGTAATGTACTTACTGTAATGTAATACTTACTGTAATGTACTTACAGTACAAATGTTTTCAAAATTTGATCAAAATGAAGCTATTTCTGTATTACGTTTCCGTTGCACAGATACTTTTGTGTTAGAAGCCAATAAGTTCCACTCTTGTAATCTAGATCCTACTAATTCAGCTTTCCTATTTGATGAATCTAAGTTTCGTATCAAATCATTTAGTACATTTTGTTTAATCAAATGTGGGCGGCCAAGAGAACTAGTAGAAGGTAAAAAGTCAGGATCTTCGCTACTTTTGTCATCATATTCTATAGCATTTGGGAAATCTGGTTCTTCTGAAACCTCAGTTTCTTTTTTGCTAGGAGGTAAAGGAGGAAGCATTTCTCCACTGTAAAGTATTGGCTTCGACATTGAAAGAACGTTAGGTTACTGATTGTTGTGCTTAATTTTCTTTGTAAAACCATGTATTTCGGTCATGCAAAAGTATGAGATAAGATATGAGAGAAGCATAGCACGAAACACAGAAAAACTGTAGTATCCATGGATTGTCTTGTTTAATGGCACGTCCGAAATAAAGTAAATATGCACTTCTTACTTTTTCGGAAACATTTTTTCCTTGTGATTTTACAATATTCCACAAATGTAACAGGACTTATTTGGTGCATTTTGCATATATATATATATATATATAAACATGTTTACGTAAGTGCTCGTCGTTATTATTTTTTAGTTAATTTAGTGTGAGAGTGCTAATATATATATATATATGTACAAGAATTGCTCGTTTAAAGAATCAGAGATATACATTTTTATTTATATACATATATATAAATAGATTTAAAAATAAGCTCAATGAACAAATACTCTAAATTATAATAATTTATATTTATATAAAAGTGTACCGTCGTCGGACGCCTGACAGATAAGATACAACAATTTAATATACTTCCAAACGTTAAGAAATTATCGCTGATGTTCTAGTTATGAAAACTCCTGTAACATTTCTATAAGCATAATTCGATACGGTACTCCGCTTTTTCTGTTTCACTTCAGTATACCAATATATATTATTAAAGCTGTGAGCTTGTTAGATAAGAAACGATAGACTTACATCGACAAATACGTAAAATAGTGAGTGTGTTATATAGCTGAGAGGAAAGAGATGAGGATGACGCGGGTGAGTGGGAACGAAAACAGCCGACAAGACACGATGATTGCCGAAATGCACGTCACGATGTAACATCGAAATGATGTTTCTCATCAAGAAAAAAAAAACAAAGGATCTGTTTTAAGATCCAATAGCAATTACTTCTAGATAATTAATTTAAATGAGTCATTTAGCATAATTTTGAAGTCTTTGTATTTTTTGTATATTACTTACGTTTAATTAAAGTTACGCTTGTGAATTTAGTTTGAGTTAAAATTCTCGTAAATTACCTATATAGTCAATTATGTGTCCTATTTGAAGTGTGTTTTGTATTCCTTTGACACGAATTTTTAAGTTAAGTGATGTGTAAAAGCATCGTACATTAATATTAAGAAGATAAATTTGGTCTATGTTGTATTCAGTAATAACCTATCAGAAATTGTTACAGCTTCGATTTGTCATCGCATTAAGTGGTATACATTAATTATGAATTAAATGTCCTAAATACATCCGTGCTGATTTGCTTATTATTCCTTTTTGTACACTTACCTCCTCTTACAACGATTAATTGTAGTTGGCTGTAAAGAGAAGTTCTAGTTCTTCTACTCTAATTTATCCATGTAGGAAACTTAATCTTTGGTTCTTCTTCTCAGTCGTACACTTATGGCGGAGTAGTCGTTCTTATGGATTGTCCGGTGGGTTGGTTGCGGCATTTGCGAGACTTCTCAACATGTCTCTATTCATTTCACTGCGTGTACACTGTGTATGGGAACAGTTCGTTGATGATTTAATAAAATCTGTCCATCTTGTGGGTACTCGGCCTCTAGAACGTTAGTCTTCTGTTCTCCCTTGCATTAATATTTTTTGCAAACATCTTTCATTGCGAATGACATATCCAAACATTTTCATGATTCGCACTTGCACAATAGACGAATGTCTATGTAAAATTTGGAGATCTTTTAAAATGTAAACGTTAGTGCGGTGAGCAGTGTATTTTATCCTCAGCAAATGCTTTCAGCATCACATCTCGAGGGCGTCAGTCTTTTTACTAACTTTTTGATTCAATGTCCATGTTTCAGCTCCATACAGAAAAATAGAAAATATTACGCGAACTTTGATGTTTTAATTATGCGGCGATTTTCCATATCTTTGTGAGAGTACGTTTTGGTGCAAATCGCTATTTTAAACCATTTTTCACGAGCAGCGATCCATAATGCATATCATCATCATAATTAGCCTGTTTTACTCCACTTCGGTTCGCCGAAGCCATTTAACATACATGCAACTGCAATGTAATCCCTAATTAACTTACTATTATTTTGAGTTATCTGACTACATATTCCAAAACAGAAATACATATGTCACTAGACCGCGCATATTTGTAAAGCGATTCCATTGATATATTAATACAAAATGTCTGGAAAATAAAGGTAATAAATGAATCCCGTAGTCTTCATGGAAGCAAAAAAAATATCATGACGTCAGTTACGTGAGAATGCATGTATATTATTAACTCGTGCCACCGAGCGGCAAGTACAAGCAGCTAAACTTAGACAAAGGCGTGTCAGACGAACGTTAATCATCTTGCATGATTATGATTATGCATAACGTCGATAAGGATGGTCCTCGCCTATTGTCTTAACAGTTGATGACGTAGCCAATTATATAAACAATGCAGCCGTGATGATGACCTAGAATGAACATATGACGTCATCGCATGCGGAAATCAGCGGTTTAACGAAACTTAATAGACGAATAAATACAATAATCGTAAACGTAACATCACGTCTGTAATCTCCGAAGAGGTAGGCAAAGGAGTTTAGTACACTCCCACGTTTCACCAGTTATGTTTACGCCCCATTTTGGAATAGGTGGTGAGTCTATTGCCATACACCGGACACAAATCCAGACTCTGGACACTACTAGAAATTCTTATTTAAAAAAATCCAATAGTACCCGACCCAGGTATTGAACCCAGGAACTTTCGATCGGCAGTCGCCTTTGCAACCAACACGACCATCGAGGCAGTCGACTCTAACTAATACATAAGAATATCGGACATTGAATGATTGAATGACAACACAAACGCGAGAGTGACTGAAATATCCTAGCTTACCCTTAGCACTGAACCAGTGAAATCCAGAAGTTGCTGTACCAAATGACAATAGAACTAGCGAGTTGGTCTAGTATTACAAATGCGCATAGGCAATGATTACTTCTGAATTTACTATACATGTTTGCAAGGTCTAATGTTTATTTAAAACTTTGGATTACAAGAGACATTGTATTTTATACATATGTACCTACAAACAAACAATTTATTTATGAAACTGATTGCCTATGTTACGCCCTGAAAAGACGTCTACTTACCCAGGAAAATCCCATTTAAATCAAGAATAAACACTAACACAAAAACAAAAAGGCAAAAATTATAAAAACATTCTGAAGATTTAATCGTATGAATCCTATTAATATTCTAAATGTGAAAGTTTGTATATTTGTGTGTTCGTTTGCATGTTTGTTTGTCAATGACTCAAAAAATACTCCCTTGATTCATATTTAATTTCGCAAACGGATGGTTTGTGGGCCAAAGAGTAATATAGTGAGCTTTTGACCCCCCCAAAAATACAGGATTCCTAGACGATTTGATTTTTACAACATGACTATTATAGCATAAATTTCTTATTTGTGATGCTAGATGGCGCTATAGCTATTTTGCAACTATCACCTACCTTACACCTACCCTAAAATCTTTAAATATGTAGTTCTTCTGCAGAATACTAGATGGCACTGTAGCTATTTTACAAAATCGCTTTTTTTAAAATGTGAAAGAGTGTTGTTCGTGCTCAGGAAAGTAGATGGGTATTTCGGATCGTGATATCGTCATCTAGTTACAATATACGCTGATGACATTGATGATAATTATTTATACAAAATTGGTTTAATAGTAGACACTGGCAGAGCTCACTAGGCGTTGCACGAAAACAATTAAGAAATATTAATTAATCAATCATTATGTAAAACTGTCAATGATTAACTAATGGATTTGCAGTGGAAAATATTTATACGGAATAGATTGTTGACTGCCTCGTTGGTCATGTTTATTGCAAGCGCGACTGGCTATAAAGAGCTCCTGGGTTCGATTCCTGGGTCAAGTGCTATCGGATTTGACTAACTTAGATTTTCTAGTAGAAATTTCTTGTATTGGCTCGGAGTCTGGATTTGTGCCCGGTGTGTAGCAATAGACGCGCCACCTATTCCATAATAGGACGTAAACGTACCTGGTGAAACGTGTAGTACACTCTTCTGCCTGCCGCTTTGGGGATAAGAAGCGTGATGTTAATTTTAATTAATGATTGATGATAATTTGATCTTATGTTTCATGTCACATTTGATAATTCCTAAAAATTCCAAGTGGACAATGATTCGTATAGTACACAATAATTTTATGACCCATAAAGAGTTCTCTTATTCTCTATTATATCTCTATTATATATCTCTATTATTATTACTATTATTATCTATATTATATATCTCTATTATATCTTAAAGGAGTCTCTTATTTTACTATTTTAGCGATATTAACAATGGTCGTCCTGGGTTTCGTTGCCTGCTTCCCTGGGGCATAATATTAAAATTTTATGTTACTTATTCGTATAGTTTGATCAGAGTAGACGTGTATGAATATGTATATTTATCAGATATGCTATATACAAACATAGGCGTGGAAAAGGTACACTAAGATTATACTTGGCCATACCTTTATGTAATTTACTGATAACCTTGAAACAGTCGAGGCTTACCAAGTGGGGAATGTGTGGTATTGATGAGCAAACCGTTTAGTAGCAAACATAAAAACTTTAACCTTGTTGATGAAGAACGTCAATATCCATATTTTACTCGAGTCTCCTTCAAGCTCTTTTATTTTATTCTTTGTTAGAGAAAGGGCGTAATATCGAAGTAGCCTGACGTCTAGAACTCACTGTAAAATTCCAAATCTCAAAATTAACTCAAGTTCTGCTTCAAATTATTCCTAAATGCCTTTAGTTGATACGCCTTATCTAAGTTTTTCTGTGATCGGTTTGAATATGCAGTAATAAAATGCTTCAATGGACTCATCACTGAATTAAACAAAATTGTGGCGTCAGGAACACCGGACTCATGCATGTAAAGAATTTGAAATTTATTTCCATCGTAGACGGCGAAATTTTATTTTCACTTTTTGGAATTTTCGGAATTGCTTATTGACTCTTATTTAGAACACCACTTTTTAGACTATATAGACTTATTTATCTGTTGATTGCGTCGTACATATCTATATTTTGAACAAAATATAGTTCTATATCATTCAGTATATTAAATATAATTTTTACCGGGCCAAAATATTTTATATCCATTTGCTTATAACGAAAATTACTTTTCAATTACTATTTTCGGAATGTATAAAATTTTCTACTATCGAGATCTTTGTAAATCAATTTTAGATTGAAATAATATACCGAAAAATACAAAAGTACAAAAAAAAATTCAATCTCTCGATGGTTTCTGAAAGAATCGAATCTCTTGCTTTTATGCACGTTACCTTCTTACTCAGGACATGTCCGTGGACAATTTGAGATGTCTCTTGTCTAATAATAAATGATTCGGTCAACGCTGATACAGTCCCCGAGCAGACATCAATTATGACATCAGAACATTGCCTTTACGGGCGCGTACAAAGCGCGACGTGATGTTCTACATCTTTTCAGTGTCCTCTAGGGTCTATCCCATGCGCAGCTTAGATTATTCAGATCAAGAATAGGTTGTATTTATTGTTATTAATGGGTCAATATAGGTTAACCATTTGTTTCACATATATATTTTTAAATTTAAATGTCCTAGATGAAAGCATATATTTCCAGCTTTCACCAGTAGCTTTCGGTTACATGAATGGAAAAAAAAAACTGAGACACATGTTGTTCGTTCATCACCTTTTTATAACCTCATTGAGATTATTCATTTCTCATATATATATTTCAACCTGGTGTGGTGCTTACTACTATGAACAATGAAATCCATTGTTTCGATCAACGATCCACTTGTGGCTAAAATTCGTTACATAGCCTCTGCCTCTCTAAAAACTTTATTTACCGTCTACAAACACGTGATTTTGATCATTGTCCTAACAATACATGTAATTAATTGCTACCCTGCATCTCTAAATATAAAATTGTAAATTAGTTGAATTTAAAATTATTATTTCGTCCAAATTCTGACGCAATTGTAATGAAAATTGATGTCACTTAATCATTATCTCACCTTGCTAGAAAGTAAATAAACACTGAATAATTTTGTGTGAATTGTAAAAAAGGTATGTATATTACCAACACTATTGTTATTATTGGATTTACCTCAAACTCTGTTATTACTTTAATAAGATAGTCCGTTATTACTATTATATATACCTTCACGCCAAGTCCCTCACGGGGTATGAAGACGGAACCGCGTGCCACATATCTCCATGCTTACAGACCTGCCGTGCTTCTTCTATATTCGTCACTCTCTTCATACTTGTACACCGGTTTCGGATACCTATGCCTCTCCCATCATCCAGCGGTATAAAATCCTAAAACTTACCTAAACCTAAACATTGGCGGGTACGTAATAAAAAGATAGCATTATCGATTTCACAATATAATCGGAGAGCAATTTATACTAGCCTATTTGCGATAAGGGGAAAAATGCTCCAAATAAAGGTCTATGACATGTGTACGTTCCGATAACAAAGGGATAGACGGCAGCGGTTAAGCGATTGACGCAAATGAGGATTATCTTATCAACCATCGATATTTTTAGTTGCGCCGATGAATCGATTGTCGATCACGAGGTGCGTTGCTCGGCACTGTACTTACGACATCGGGCGATATTAAACAGATAAGCGATAAGCGTTGTGTTGCGATATGAATATTAAGTAATTTTTTTTTCGAGAGCTTTTCCTCACTGGCGTATATGCGACGTTACGACACGTTTCAAGCTGTAGTTCGACATGTGTGGCGTGTTGTCACGGTGACACACTGCGCGCATATTAAGAAACGCTAGTGTGAATGGGCTCTGAAGTATAATTATAAACGTAACATCACGCTGGTCACCCCAAAGAGGCAAGCAGAGGAGTGTACTACACGTTTCACCCGTTACATTTACCATTATGGAATAAGTGGTTAGTCTATTTCCGTACACCGGGCACAAATCCAAACACTACTAGAAAATCTAAGAAAAATCCAATAGTACCCAACCGGTGATTTGAACCCAGGACCTCTTGATCGGCAGTCGCGCTTGCAACCAACACGACCAGCGAGGCAGTCAAATATGATTATAAATTCTAATAAAATACAAAGATATGAAGAGTTGAAGGTGGAACTTAGTGACGTGCTATTAGACAGATATATATATATAGCAGGTGGCGGGAACGGGCTGATGATGATGATGAGTTAAAGTAAAACTCCCGCTTAATTTTAGCTGCTTAGTTTTATGTTTACGATCAATCTTATTTTGACAGTCGGATAGTCTACATTAAATATGTATCTTTATTTGTAGTTTATCTGTAGATAATAACTGGCCTTCTAGTCCTATGTTCGCGACCCTGTCTGCTGAACCGGGTATTGGGGGTTCGATTTCTACTCAGAACAAATATTTT
>DWEG01000782.1:0-10028 GCA_018245845.1 Apyrrothrix hygieia | reverse complement strand
TTAACTACTATGCATGTTTGTAATACAGGGGTTCACACAAAACTAAAATCTATCTACATTTCGAGGACATTGCGTTGTGGGTAGCGTGTTGCGAATATATTTAAATTTCCTGAAGCTGAAAATATTGCAAAAGCAGATTATTTTAGTATAAGTACACATAACAACGAATATTTCGCTGCAGGAAGTAAAAAAATGGTAAGTGATGTGAATGTAAAATTTAAAAGTCGATTTTAAATACAGTAGGATTCTTTTGTAATTCTCTTTGATTTAATTTAAATCCTTTTGTTTTCCGTGTTACGTGTTCTTCAGATATTCTCAATTTTTTCAGCTTCTTTGAAATTGTCATCGTTTAATGACAGATTTTATTACTATTCACGTTACCTTTACTGCGGTCTTTTTCAATGTCGCAACCTGCTGCTGTTCAGCAACTGAAGATATAGACGATTTTCTGCTTTCTGCAGTTTCCTTCGTTAACTGTGTGAAACAAAAAAATACTTATTGGTTAATTCGCTCAATGGAGTTATTGAAAAAGTCTCTTTTCTATTAACGTAAAATCTGAAATAAAAATTGCAAAATGAAAAAGCTAGTATTGACGAATTTTGATCAAATATGTAGGGTCGAAAATAAAACCCTTTTAGAGGGTTTAGAGAAGATAGAGCCCTTTTTAACTTCCTTATGCTCCAAAGCGATTCCATTGTTATATTCTGGTTTGAAGAAAGTATAACAAACAGACACTACTTATTACGCAAGCCATCCTAACTTAGATTTGTAACGTAATTTAATAATCTGAGATAAGATTCAGATGCTCATGGATTAGAGTGACCGCATACACGCAGGCGGTCAGTGACACCTTTCTGCTTAATAGAAGTTCTTGATAATAGAGAGTGGCAATTTCTATTTTTTTTATACTATTTTAAACAAAAGAACACGAAAAACAATAAAAATACAAACGTAACATCATGCGTGTAATTACCGAAGAGATAGGCAGAGAAGTGTAGTACACTCCTACGTTTCACCACTTACGTTTACATCCCATCATGGCATAGGTGGTGAGCACATAGCCATTCACCAGGTACAAATTCAGAATCCGGACCACTACTAGAAATATCACGTAGGAAAAATCCAATAGCACCTGACCTATAATTTGAATCCAGGACCTCTCGATAGGTAATCGCGTTTGCAACCACTCGACCAACGAGGCAGCAAATTAAAATCAGTGTGAGAAAATTATACAACAAAGTGTCGAATTACCTACATACTATAATCGTCATGACCTCTCCGTTTATAAATATATCGCTCTATATATCTAAGCGTCTGTCTGTTCCTTGGATTAATTTATTTTTATCACAATTAATTGTTTTTAATTAATTTATTAAATAAATATTATTAACTTTTCAATTACCTTCAAACCTTTAGCTTCCATGATTGAGCTTCTGCGGCTCTCACTCGTTACTTCTTGGGATACCTTTTTTATAGAAATAAAGTATCGTTACATTTTTATGTACAATTTCCGGTGAAGCTTTAAGCGTAGTCAATAAAGCTACATTATAATTTAACAATAGCAACTTTAAATTTGGAAGCTATTGAAACACTTAAACAGGTAGCGAGAAAAATTAAATACTAACTGCAGATTGAATCGACGTTCTCCTGCTTTCAGTCTAAAGAAAAAATATAATTTGTATTACTACTAAAATTAAAAAAATTGTTAATACATTGGATAACATATATTTTATAAATACACATAACATTAACATCTTAACCAACCATTAATTGTTATGAACACACAAATTATTGACACATTCAGGATATAACACTGATTTCTTAAAAAGGGAGAAATTTAAGATACATAGAATGGACGGGCTTATCTGTATCTATTACAGAAAGCTTTGAGGGTACATGATATAATGGTCCTTGATTTGTCTGTTTACTGTGTTGTGATAAATGTAAATTCAATTTCATATATTTTCATATGGCATCAGAGTGTCTTTGCTAATACAGCAAGTAATTATAGAATCGAAAATAAGAATGTCAATATTTGAAAACATTAAAGTAAATCCTACTGAAAAAGCTAATTACACATAAATTTACGAAACATTTGAATCCGATTAAAATATTTTTTAGAAATTTCAATGGTTTGTGTATATCTGATGACGTGTATCATTACTGAAACAATAATGTTGGTGACTGACTTAATTTTTTTTCAGAAATGTCATTGATTTGTATGTATTTAATAACGTGTATCAGTTCTGGATAGGTAGGGATCACTCTAATGTCGGTGCCTGACTTTTTTGTCTCTACCTTCACTTCTAGATGCTGTTGTTTTGCAGCAACCATTTCCACCTGTTTCGTTTTAATATTTTATTAATTTCGTCGTAATAAATACATATGTACATCTATCAATTTATGAGTATAAAGATAATTTAATTTCTTTCGTCTAAAATTATTAATTATACTCTCAGGAAAGTAATTAATTCTAAAACACATTTATTTCCTCCAGATAGTATCGGTGAGCCTAACAGTAATAATTTTTCAATTTGTTCATAAATTGCATGATAAATAATTTTATTTATACCTTTGTAACTTCCTTTTCTTTCTTCTCCCGAGTTGTGGGAGTAGGTGTAACCTTTTCATATTTTTCGAGAACTGGCCTCTCGTAATCGTCCACGAAATCCAATTCGTACTGCAAAATCAAAAATGCTTTACATTCCATACAACAAATTTATTTATTTCTTTTCGAATAATGTTAGATTCGAGAAGATTTGATTCCAGTGCATTATACAGCTTGAACATCTGTTTTAAAAAGCGCGAAAACAATTTGCTCGATAAAAATAACTTAAACAAAAAATGATGGATAAAGCATTGATAAGAAGGAGAAATATAAATAATTTTTATAATACTCACCACCTGTAAAACATACGACAAAAGTTATTAACATAACAACATGCGACTTGCAACGACCCAATACGACATATACATACAACGAATCGATGACAACTTAACCAAGACTCTTCATCCAGGGGATTGCAAATGTGTAGTGAATATTGTTGGTATAGGATATGTGCAGTTAAGGTTATAAGAGGTAAGTGGAGATTAAGTTGCAATATATTTATATGTTTAATTTGAGCGCACAAATTTAAATAAAACTGAGTTAAAAGAAATATAACAAAAAGAGAAAAAAGAGACAGAAAGATAGATAGATAGATAGATAGATAAAGAGATGTGAGAACACAATAAACAGAAGAACTGAAAGAGAGACAAGAGTAGAAAGATTCATAGAGCACAAAGTTCAGAACAACGGAACAGTGTTTACCCCATCTTCGTTTTCTTTAGCACCAGTTGTAGCTTTTTTGGGCTTATCAGTTGTCTTCTTAACTATTTTCTTAAGTTGAGGCTTTTCAAATTTACCACCCTGGACTGACAGGGGTTCCTAAAGAAGCAATATAAGTTTAACAGGATAGTTCTACATTACTGAAGCGTTTAACTTAAGTAGTGCAGGTGAGGCTAAAAGGTTAGTGTGGTTGTGAATAATATAACTCAGTGATTATTCATGCACCATCTTAGAAAGAAATGAAAATTATTAATGTCTTTAATTATCTCAGCGGATACTTATACTGTTTTGTTATATTTTACGTAATACTTTTTTTACGTGTTGAATAAGAATTATTTGTTGTATATACCTCATCCCCGCCATCTTTCTTGACGACAGCAGGCTTTTTAACCTTAAGTCGCGCTTCTTGAGTGTCCTCCTAGAGAACGTGTACAAATAACGACAGTATTAATATCAATTCTAAATTTCTCCTGCGAGTTAAATTGAAGCGAAATTAAAATTTGGAATATAATTTACACCGTT
The DNA here is from genome assembly GCA_018245845.1 of Apyrrothrix hygieia. Lineage (NCBI taxonomy): Eukaryota > Metazoa > Arthropoda > Insecta > Lepidoptera > Hesperiidae > Apyrrothrix > Apyrrothrix hygieia. Next base: position 6,178 of record DWEG01000782.1, on the reverse strand, counting down.
GTTGCTGAGATAACTAAAAGTACAAAGAAAGAAAAGTACCGTTGGTTTTTTCTGTGCAGGTGTTTTTTGCGTGAGAGATGCTTCTTCGGGCGCAGTAGTGCTTGTCTTAGTTCGAGGTTTATTGAGGCTGACGGACTCCTCTGTATCCTCGCCCTAGCCCATTAACATATTAGTTAAGTGCACATTTTTACATAACGATGTACATGAAAAAAGTTAAATCAGAACAGAAGCTACGTCTGATTTGTTGACTGTAGTCTTCAATAAATGCTGAATGCGAGAATAAAGAATAAGAACATTTTGTTCCAGAACTTGGAAGTATTGCAAGATATTAATAATGGTGAGAATAGTGTGTATTATGTATGTAAATGTAAATAGTCAATGTCAAACGTGTATAAGTGTTCTAAAAAATTGCTTAATTTAGCTGAAAACTGAAAAACTGGTGCAAAGTGTTTTGTGCTCCTCTTTCTCGACAAACCGCACAAACTGTACGTCTACCTTCAGTGTAGGTACCTTTATCAGAACAAATACTCTCTTTAAAACAGGTTGTGGAGGTAAAATATTAGTGTTGGTAGCGTTCATCTGTGAATTATTTTGAGAAATTTATTATTCCTAACTTATCTTTATTATTCTCTATTAATTTAAAGTCGGGCTTTGAAAATTTTTCTCTGAATATAAGTGCATTTTTCAATAAAATATGTGCCGTACGATGGAACCTAATTAATACCTTTTCGGCATCCTTATCTTTAGGTGTTGGTCGCTTAATGGTTTTTTCATCAACAATTTCTGGTTTCTTAACCTTGAGTTTCGCTTCAGCTTCATCCTCCTGTTTAGTGTTAAACAGGTTTCAAAATAAGTTATGAATCACTTAGAAAATACCTATCTTCGATTCAACAACTGTACTAACCGTAGGCTTGATTTCTGCGGGTGTTTTGTGTGTAAGTGAGACCTCTTCGGGTTCTTGCCCAGGCTTAACTGGAGCCTTAGGCTTTGAGACAGTAACATCTTCGTCAACTTCCATTGGCTATAGAAATAATGAAATTAAATATGTGATAACAGTACAGTGTCAAAAATGTTAATGTGAATATTTTGTATCATATATCATACCTCAGGTTTGTCTTTGCCTTTAATAGAACGACGTTTAGTAGCTGTTGCTGAAGGAACTTCTTCTTCAGGCTTTTGATCCTCCTAGTAAACAATGTGGTGTGTTTATAAACAAAGAACGAAAATAACGTAATAACTGTAGTAGCTGAATGTGTCCAAGCTGTTGTACGTTTATGCACGTTTTGTGTACCTTTCTCTTTTTCTCTGTAGGTGTCGGTGTGATTTTCTCGTATTTCTCAAGAACTGGCCTTTCATAGTCGTCAATAAATTCTTCTTCGACAACCTTGAAAACATTTTAAATATTACAAAAATATTATAAGGCAAAACATTTACGGTACATATAAATTTATTTATTTTCGTTTCAGATGTTTGCCATTTGGCTTATATTAAATGTGACCAAGAATAAAACCTTAAAAATTAAATATTTATACCCCATAAATATAAAAATATTAACAGGGCCATGAATAGTTTGGTAAATCTGTTCGTTCATGTATGGTCCCCATTTATATTTGCCAAGAACCTATTAATAAATTTTATTATAAAAGAAACTTAAGCCAACGCAATTGTGATTTATAGAAGACATCTCATTAATGCAGTCATAGGATAGAAATTATTTTAGCGAAAGTTTATATAGATCTCAGCGCTGAAAATGTACATACATATAATATTTATCACATATGCATAAAGCGAGGCATACATATGAGCGTATCCGTACACATTAGCGCAAGCCTTTAAGCGGTCACACGATCAAGACTTACTTTAGCTGAAATATTCTGCTGCGATACATAAAAATATAAAATAATCGGTTATAAGATAGCTGCCGAAATTCGTAGGAAATTGCAGTTATTGAAAAGTGTTACCCTGATACTACCAAACTGTGTTATATTGAAACCACGGTAGCAAAATTCGTAAGATCCCAAATTAAGAATAAAAGTATCATGTACATTCGTCAATACATGTTCAACTTTGTTTGGTACAGCAGTACGAATTTAAGCCACCGTTCCTGTGTTATATGTTATGTAAAAGTAGAGTGTACTACAAGTAATTGAATTTTTCTGTACCTCTTTTTCTTTAAGAGAAGGACGTTTTTTAACATCTGGTTCATCCTTTTTAGTAGGTTTAGCCTTTGGTTTATCTTCTAACTTTTTCTCCTCGTCCTAAATAATAATTCGCAATATTTTAATCAATGATCTCGCGAGTCTTTATAAATTAAATATTTAAATATATAAATGTGCACCTTGTCTTTTGTTACAGAACGTTTACGTAGTGTCGGTTTTTCCGGCTCCCCTTCTTTATCTTTAGATTTTATTTTACCTTTCATCATGTCAACGTCATCCTATCAAACAACATAAGCATTTATATGTGTACCGAATATCTTGTCATATTACATATAAATAAATTTAATTCCAGAAATCGGTCATTTGAAGACGTAAATATGTTAGAATTGTACCTGAATATCACTTGACAGACGTTTATCTTTTGGTGTAGGTGTAATTTTTTCGTATTTTTCGAGCTCAGGTCTTTCATAACCGTCCACAAATTCGGGAGATTCCTAAAATAGTAAATATATTTGCAAGACTTTTTTTAAGTCTTATTTACCAAAATATGTATATTAACAGTTTGCACTTAAGATTTTGAAAACGATTATTTGGCAGATAAGTACCTCTTTAACGCCGTTTTGTTTTTTAGTCCTATCGAGAGCGGTTGGAGAAATTTTCTCGTATTGCTCCAAGTCTGGTCTTTCATAATCGTCTATAAATTCTTCTTGCTTCTCCGGCTTTTAAGAAAACATACGTTTAAGTACATTTAGAGGTATTTTTCAATGCATTGATTGTATTTAAATAGTTAAAATAGATAATTTACATTACAGTCTTCTATGACTGTATTTAAGGAGTTAAAAGAAATAATTTACATTGCAGTCTTGTATTACATCTAAAATGTTTACCTTTTTAACAGGTTTTTTAGTTTGTGCCACTTGGGGCTCTGCGGGCAATTCTTCCGTTGGTTTAATTGGAGTCTTTCCTAATTTTATTTTAGAAATTTCGTCAACAGGTTCTTCAGGCTTAGGAACACCTTTTTTGATGCTTGGTCGTCGAGGTTGCCCCTCCTCCTAATAATTTTTATACACCGTGAAAATAAACTTGACTTCCACTGAGTAGAGTGTGAAAAAAGAATATTTGATACCGAAAATACTTTACAAATCCACGCAATAAATATAACGTATAAAATACGAGTATATGATTTTAGATACTCATTTTAATATTTCTGACTACAAGTGATATAAAAGATATGTATAATTATGTTCGTAAAATAGTTTATTAGAGAAGGAAATTTATGGTGGTAATTAGAAAGTACCTTTTCCTTAGTTTCGATCTTAGATTTTTTTTCCGGCGCTGGTACAGCGATCGACGGTTCTTCCTCACTTTCCTCTTCTTCAGTTTTAACGCTTTCCGACACTGACGCTCGTTTTGACTACATAAATATATAATACTTGGATATATCAAATTATATTAATACTAATTGACTAATTACATTGTTGCGTGTATAAAATGTGAAGTAAGTGCTTGAAATGTAATGTCAATTACCTTTGGAGTGTCATCCTGTTTAGGTTTTTTATCAAGTGGCGTCGGTGTAATTTTTTCATATTTCTCCAATACAGGTCTCTCGTAATCGTCGACGAACTCGATTTCCTCCTACATTCAAATACAGCTTAGCACATACAAATGTTAACACAACACACACAAAATATGAAATAAGTTACACCATTGTAACGAAAACAAAAACTACATCGAAACATTAATTTCTTCAATAACTGACCTGCATTCCAATACTGTCGAACAAAAGTTTCTAAATACATAAAAACAAATAATCAACATAAAATAATAATTACAATACATATGGCACAATTTTATCTAAATGATTATTAGAAGCTTTATACAAATTTCACTAATAATTCCCATAATGAACTACTTACGTCTTCCTTCTTTGCAACAACCTTCTTTTTAACTACTTTTTTCTTCTCTTCCGTCTTTTTAATCTCTTTTTTGTCTTCTACCAGCTCTTCTTTTGGTTTGACCGGTTTTAGTTTTGGAATGCCTTCAATTTTAGTCTCAGCTTGCTCTTTTTCTACCTTCTTCTTCTCAATCTTTTCTAAAAGAGCTTTTTTCTCTTCTTCGGTCTTAGCCGTTTTCATTTCAAGAACTTTTTTAGCCTCTTCCACTTCCATTTCAGATTTTTTAGTTTCGACCTTTTTGGCTTCAACCTTTTTGGCTTCCATTTTAGATTCTGTTTTCTTTGCTTCTATAGATACTTCTTCGCTCTTGGATTCCATCTTGATTTCCTCCTTTTTAGTGACTTTTTTAGCCCCTGCCTTCTTTTCTTCAACATGATTTTCTTCGATTACAGACATCTCCTCTTCAGATTCGATAACGGTTTTTTCTTCTTCCTCTTCTTCTTTTTTCTTTTTCTGTCATTATAGATTACAGACTATGTATTTCACATAATGTACATATAATACAAATTCATAGAGATGAAAAATTTACAACAGGTGGTTTTATCAGTAACAAGCGATCTCTTGGGTAAGAGTCAATAATATAAATAAACAGACAAGGGGCAGAGGGGCACGAATACAAATATTAAGGACAATAAATAAATACGAAAATATTATTCGATTATATTAAGAATTCGAAAGGGAATAAGATGAAAGTCAAAAATATTATTCTAATATAATATCTATAAATTAATAATTTTACTCAACAGAAATTTTTGAATAACGTGTACATGGTTACCTGATATGAACATTGTTGCAAAATTTTTTTATATAGTAAACGTAACATCACGCCTGTAATCCTCAAAGAGGCAGGCAGAGGAGTGTAGTTCACTCCCACGTTTCACCATCTGGTAAACGTATCTACGTTTACATCCCTTTATGGAATTGGTGGTGACCCTATTTCCATGGGCTCGGCCACTGCCACCGGGCACAAAACCAGATTCCGAGCCACTATTAGATATTTTAGCTAGAAATTCTGGTAAGAAACATAGTACCCGACTCGGGATTTGAACCCAGGACCTCTCGATCTGCAGTTGCGCTTGCAACCAACACGATTTAACGAAGCAGTCAGTCAGTTTTTTTTACATAATATATTTTTTTAAGTTGTGCAGAGATTTTTCTACCCTAAAACTTTTTCTAAAATAAAAATATATGAGCACCATAATAAATAACAACACACATTTAACATACCTTTTCCTCGACGATTGTAAGGTCGGCACTAGATTCATCTTCTCCAAATTCGTTTTTAATAACAACTCTATAGTTTGCGACGAATTTAGATGTCACCTTTCTGATGATAATCCTAGCATTGGTGCCGTCAAAGGAAGTGCTAATATCTGAGGAGTCCCTAATTACTGTTGAATTCTTGTACCATGTACATCTACATGATTGGTCAGAGGTTTTGAGAACAGCCACAAATTCAGCTTCTTCGTTTTCTTTCTTAGCCTGCAGAACATTGAATTGTATTTATTATAAATATGTCTAACTCTGGTTATTCTATGTCATTCATTTTATAGTAAAATAATGATTTCGGATCAATATCACAGAATGTGTTGCAAAAATTTATCGGGTTAGACTTACAAATACGAGTAATAACTACGGGCCTGAGATATTTTCCTGTGACTTACCAAACTTCTGAAGTGTTTGATTATCTGAGGTTTTTCACCTTTTTCTTCAGGAATTTCAGTAATTTCTACTAGCTGTGATGTAGCTTCACCTTTCTCGTTCTTAGCAACAAGTTTGTAAGAACCTTTGTCCTGTTGTGATATGTTCGAGATCTCCAATTTCACCGCGAACTCACCCTGAAATTTTATTCATATTAAGATAATTTTTGTGAATTATTTTATAATAATACGTAACATCACGCCTTTAATTCCCGAAGTAGGCAAAGGAATGTAGTATCTTCCCACGTTTTGCCAGTTATGTTTATGTCCCACTATTGAGTAAGGGCTGAGGCTATTGTCGTATTCCAAGCACAAATCCTCCGGACTATGAACTACTACTAGAAGAAACTAAGTTAGAAAAATC